>JAVMSB010000147.1:0-75355 GCA_031761475.1 Penicillium pancosmium | reverse complement strand
CCCCCCCCCCCCCCAAAAGTACATGTTTCTAGTGGGTGGCAACTGGAGTGGGCAGTGCGATGGCAACGGGGATGGCAATGGCCAAAACCGGCTTGACTCTGGAGTATCGTCAGCCGAGAAGAGAACAAGAACACCAACAACACAACAGATGAGGGGTAACTATGAGTGTTTCAGGATAACCTAGAATTATACTTATACTAATTATAATAATAATAGTAATAATAATAATTAATAAATATCACCTTACTCCTACTACTGTAGTATACCGGTTGTAGAGGAACATGACATCAGGGTCTTACGTCAGGCGCGCGCGCCTTACTTTGTCTGGCCTTCAGCCGTTCGTTTCCGGAAACCCCCAAAAATACTAAATTGGAAAAAGATTAAAATCAATCCACCGTTTCTTCTCTTGGGAAAATACCTGATGCATTCTCTCATCTTATCCAGCATGTCCTGATCCCGATTCCTCCCCTTCCACCTAATCCCTCCACTGCGACACCCAACCGACCTGTTCCCCTGAACGCCTTCACCGCGGCGCATTTGATCCTCCATCCTATCCTCTCACTCTCTTCCCACCAATCACCCCATCGCCACGCTGATGGAGGAAGGAAATCCTCCTCCGTTGCACACCGAGCCGCCTCCTCTCCCCTACTCGTTGCACACCCGCAAGAAGGCGATCGCTTTTTTCTGGATCTTGTTCGTCGTCGATACCTTAGGCCAGCCGCTGATCCTCTACTGGGCACTATGGTATTGCACGGATCTATCGCATAACTTGAGTACGTTGACTATAGTTCCTGAGCCCGCCACTCCCACTTCCAATGGCTAACCTAGTGCTATCGCAGTCTTCTCCATCGTCACGGCATGCTTGGGCGGTATCTCGGTCTTTGAATACTTCTATCGTCTCTACAATCTCTTCAAAAAGGATTCCCGCGCCCGGCCGCTGAACGCTCGCAAATCATGGGTAAGAAGAACACTCCTCGCGATCGCTAATCAATATCGCTGATCTTGGAAATAGCTTGACTTCTTTCACATCAATTTTACGATTGTATGGCTGATCTTGGCTGTGGAGCTTATTGTGTATGTTTGCCAATCCCCTAATCTCGGCCTGCTCGGGTACAAAAGCTTGAACATTGCTAACGAAGTATAGGGGAACTGTGCCTGCGGAACCATATGGTCAGCACCATGTCATCTACCACGATCCAGACCTTTCCAGCTAACCATTCGAACAGTGCGTCTCGTCGCCATGGTCCTACCAACCGTCATGTTCTACTTCGGAATCGTCCACCTTTCCCTCGACGTCCTCCGCATGGCCGGTTTCAAGGCCCCCTTCCGCATTTCCTCCACCCCCAAAGGATCCGTCATGCCGACCGCTCTATATGCCCTCATCGAGGATGTGGTTGCTGTTGACGGAGGAGGCGGCCAGATCTACAGATACGCCCTACGAACCCGCTACCTGTCCAGTCCCTACTTCCGCCGAATGCTCTTCGAGATGAACTGTTTCTGGAGCGGCGGATCAATCATCTTCGCTGCCGCCTTCACTGCCATCATCTTTACGGTCTCCGAGCCCGTAGCTTTCACGGTAAGTACCTTAACCTTCAAGGATGTCTCGGAGATGCATCATCAGACTGACGTCAATTCATGCAGCTTGGCTGGACGCTCCCCTTCGCATGGGCCGGAGTCTGGACCTTGATCACCATCCCTTGGGTTCAGAGTGATCTGCGTCGTGAAAAGAAGGCCTGGGCGGAAAATCGCGGACAGGGCGGCATCCCCTGGGTCGATGATATCACCGCTCCGACTGCCCGTACCCGTTTTGAATCCGTGCATGCAGCCATCCCCAGTCTTCTCCCCTGGGTTCGTGAAAAGCAAAGTGCCCCCTCGACACCTGGCGTCGATGGCCACGGTGGACTTACCCCTGAAGCCAAGCCTGGGAGCAGCCACGAGGGCAAACCCAACATCGAAGGTACCGACGGGGCGGATTTCGTCAATAGCGTTAATGGCGCCGGTGTTGATGGCGTTTCCAAACATACCGCCGACTCCGAAGATACCGCCAACAATGTCCCTCCTACATCCCATGAAATGACAAGCATTCCTACCAGTAACCCGCCAGAGCCCGATCATCAACAAACAAAATGATCATTCCTTCTTACGCCATTCATTCATGACTTGACGCTTTGGTTGCGGGTTCATTTGGCGGGTCCAAAGTGAAGATGCAGATATTCATGAAAACAAAACAAAGCCCTCTCTCTAATTTGCATACGAGAACGCGCGTTTATAGACCTTTACTGAAGTTGGCTGTGATTTGAGTCTTTTCAATCATGTTTTTATCCATTCTCGTTGTATATCGATACCCTTTAGTATAGCAAACGTTGTGATTATAATAATTTCAAGCATTCCAAAGTTAGTACTAGTACATCTCATCGGACTCTTTTCCTGAGCCGCCCGGCGTCTAAATAAAAAACTCCCCTGCCTCGGTGTTTACTTAGTAGCTAATAGCATCAAGGGTCCATAGATAGTATCAACGCTAAAGTATACCAAGGTTCACTGACTCCAAGCTGATATAAAACATGCCTTATCCAAATTGAAAAGCCTCGGAGAATAGTACTAGTATACAAGGTCAAAAACCAAATCAGTTCAAACCAAAACAGGATCAACCTGTCATCCATCCAGAAAATAATATACAAAAGAATGGAAGAGAATGGGAATAAAGTGTAGCAGAATCGCCAACCCTCACAACCAAGGTAGCAGGGGGCCAAAAGAAAAGATTGAATTATCAAATGAGAATAGAATAGAAACTGGGGAAACCCAAAAAGAGGGTAAAAGATAATAAAAACAAAGCCACCACTCCCTCTATGTATGCAAGCCGAAATACAGTGCGGTGAGTCAAAAGGAAAAAAAAAAAACCAAGAAAGTTGAAGGGAGAAAACAGGGAACTTCCTATTTTCCCGTCACCAAACCCCGAAGAAATCAAAAACAATCAAAACGCCTATATACGGCCCCGTTGCGCATAGAGGGTATCCAAAGAGAGACACGGGGCCTGCGGATTGCAGGGAAAGAGGTGCTTTACAGGGGGTAGTAATTTTAGGACCAGGGGAGTGGAGGTCGCAGGGGTGGATAATGACGAGGAAGAAGTATTAAAATGTGATAGGGAATTTGTGGGGATGGATGAGGGGGGAGAAGATGGGATCAATTGATCACTTTCGGCCCCCAATCAGCTTTCGGCCCAGGTTGCGGATGGTATTCTTGTGGCTAGGGAAGTGTTAGAATTTCGGTTCCGACCTATCGAGGCAATGCAAGAGGATGAAGACTGCTTACCTATCGTCCTGTTCAGCTCCATTGGCTTCGACTGTGGTGATTATTTGGCCAGAGGTCATGGGCCGAACGGGGTCATTGACGAAACGACGCGACTCCTAGTAAGTTAGTATAGTGCTCAGCATAGTAGCGAAGAAGGGGATACGAACCTCCCAGCGAGAATCGACATCAACATCTCCGGCAGAACGTGAATCAGAAATGGTGTTGTCTTGCCCCCGTTCCCGCGTATCGGAGCTAAGGGATATTGATCGAGCTAGAGGCGACGCATTCGACTGCATAGACTTCCGCGATGGAGAACCAGAGTACTCGCTATTTGAGTCGAAACTTATCATGCTTGAGGCCTGGCTACGTTCGGGGGGCAAGATATTCGAACTGGAAAGCAATTGCGACGACGAAGCAAGCTCACGGAAACGTTTTTGTTGTTGCTTGGTAGGACGGTGTTGGGAGAACTTGTTTCCAAGAATGGCAGGGGCATGGGAGATGAGAGCCTTGATGACATCCTTCTTGAGGCGCAAAGCAAGATCAAGGTTTGACCAGGTCTTGTTGCTGTATTCGAGGACTGGCAGGCGGAAGACGAAATTGTGCAGATCCTCGAAGTTGTGTTCACCCTTGCCCTTGTAACTCAGGCATAAGACCACATCGTGGACCTTGACTTGCGCCAGAGTCATGTAATTGGATGCTCGGGACATCATCTGGGAAAGATCGTCCGTCGGCTCTGAGGACTTGCGTCGTCGAGAACCCTTGCTGATACCAAACTTCCTTCTTTCTTCGCCAGCGCTTGTACTGTGGCTAGATAAAGATCGCTCGGTAGGCCGCTTTGCCAACATGCGAATGCTGTCGGCAGATTTCTTCTTGGTAAGAGCGCCAGTTGTTGAAGGACGGGGCAGTTTGCGAGGCTCTGGCACTCCCAGCTGAGTGTTGCTCCGGTGGATGGGTGTCATCGCAAGGCCTCTGAGATGGCTCGGCCGTCGATGAGACTTGCCTTCTTCAGAAAGAGATAGAGTCGGTTGTAATCTAAGCTCGATGGAGCCGGGGCCCTTCGAAGCTTGCAGGTCATCCATTAGGACACTGTCTCCGTCGGTGCTTATCGAATAACTCATTGAGTCCTCATCGTCCTCATCCTCATCGTCGGAACCATCAAGCGGCTTCATGTTCTTTATCATAAAAGGCGAGAAACCACCGTTTTCAAATGCCCCCGATCCCATATTAGGGAAGATGTACTCGAAAAGCCTTTGACCAAGCTCACGTTCGAGTTGTATCTTAAGCGGAAACAACATAACTTCGAAGTTGTCGACCACAGGGATTCCAGCAACAGCCTCCAGCATATGCCACCTGACTCGGAGCATGTAGTCATCCAACGGGCGTGGTTGGTCAAGATATGGCGCGATGATCTGAGGATAGATTGCATCCGGCAGCAAGTTCAATCCACTGACTTTTTCGATGGCTACCAGGTTATTGTTGGACCCATCTGTGTTGTCTTTCCTCTCATATTGAGCATTCTTGAGCTGGAACTCGACCAAGGGGGCAGATGCCTCTTTCATCAAGTGCCAGACGACTTCGCTTGCAGAAATGCTCCACCGTAGGACGCCATCATTCTTCTTCGACGAGCTAGGTTCAGCTCGTCTCTGGGAAGTAGTGATGGCCTCCATCATGAAGAAGAGCTCATCCTCACAATGTGATAAGTCGCGCTCCAGAGCCAAACGATCCTCCCAGCCCTGTGTATCCAGGTACTTAGCATTGATCTGGAAGTATTCCTTGATCTCTTCGAGTTGACGAATGCGTGCCTGGAGCTTGAAAACCATCTCCGGCGCACCGCGAAGATCGCTGAAATCAGACATAAGCATGATCTTCTCCAGGCGCTCGTTTCGGACCTTCTCGAGCGGCTCGCTATACATCATGAGATCCAGGACGATAATGTAGAGGGTGTAGTATTCGGCGGAGTCACAGATTGCACGGAAGTGGGGGAAGTCGACGCTAATCTGGTCCATGCGGGTTTCATCACCTCCGGGATGCGGCCCATGGTTACCCTTGGCCACCTCCTCATTGTACTTCAGACGAAGGTTGTTGTATTTGTCATAGCGGAGGGTAGCGGATGTTTTCTGGACAATGCGAGAGAAGCCAAATGGGTTGAGCTCGAAGTCGAACATGGCCTCGAGGGTCAACCACGGAGGCCATGCAGATCCCGGGGTGTTGCCATATTTATTGCCAGCATAGAATTGCAAGTTGTTCATGAGATTCTTCTGTGTTGCGACAAAGAACTGGGCACCATCCATCTCAAGAGAGAAACGGCGCTGGACCAGGCCACTGACATCGTCTGCGACACGTTCCTTGTCCATGATTGACACAACCTTCAGCTCCATGCCCTTGGCGGCGACCATCAAGACGGACTTGCGGTTCTTCTCACTAAGGAGTTGAATCTGAGGAGCAATGAGTCGTAAATAGTAGCTATTCTGTGGGGTGAACTCTGGAGCAATATTTTCGCTCGAGTCATCGGACTTGGTAGGTGATTCATTGTTCGAGTCAGAAGGGTCGGTTTCTTCAGCATTGACAAAACGCTTGGCGCTATTAAGCAATTCTTCAATGCGATCTTCGACTTCGTTCTCGTCCTCGTTGTCACTGCGGGTATGTGTTCTGGATGCCTTGGGATTCTTCCGCTCATTCTTATTCTGCTCCTCAACAATATCAAGGATGAACTTGACTGCTCGTCTGGACATGTAGTAAACGAATCCTCGACGCTGGCTAACCTGGTGACTATACCGCAGGATGATGTTCCGTAGTGAGTTGTTCCACTTCAGCTGCACGTTGTGAATCATGAATCGATTGTTGAAGTCGCTTGAGAAGTCATCCGCGGCTGACGAATAAAGGCCGTCGAGGCCAGGGGAACGAGCATCAGCCGTAGATTCCGCGTCAAATCCGGTTCGTGAAGAGGTTTCACTCGCAGCAGCATGGGGGCCCGACTTGTGGGCGCGCTCGTCTCGCGCCAGGTGTCTCTCGAGGCGGTGCAAGGTGGCCGTCAGGAACTTTTGTCGCCTGGCCAGGGATTCAGCTTGGCGAATGTAGGTCTCGTGCTTTTCTTTGAGTTCAGGGTCATGATCCACGTCCCTCATTAGCTTGAGCTCTTGTTCTCCAATAGTGCGATCGTAATTGCGGATTTGCGCTTCGACCGTTGCGAGGCGGTCTTTGGTCAATTCGATCTGAACGCGGCGGGGATCGTTGGTCTCGGACATGACACAGTCATGAGTCGGTTCATAACCGAAAGTACTAAAGCCAGTCTCTTCGGACCCAACATCATCGTGATCGGTTTGGCGGAAATAAGTGAGTCGGGGAGTAAATGCCAGTGGCAGAATCTGTGTTTTAGGGTTTGACTCTTGCGGGAGGATCCAGTCGGGCTCCACGAAGTCATCCATATCAATCCAGTCCAAGTTTTGGTCAGGGATTGTGAATCGAGAAAGATCGACAGAGGCAACTGGCTGCTGAAAAGTCGAGATGATATCATCCCTGTTCTGAGCGACATCCTCTGCCCTTGTACCTTCAATGCTAGCAGAGACAGCCCTGAAGTCGGCTGACTGGAGATCAATGAGGGCTTGATTCATGCGCATGGCACTTGTCTTCGTTTGCTTGGAGCGACCACGAGCTTGCATCTTGATCTGCTCACGTCGCTGGTGAACATCTAGCTTGAAGGAGTCAAGGCGAACCTTGAGACCAGTGGCAGTGACGGCATTCTCAGCATAATCTTCGCGATCCTTGTGCTTATAGATATGAGCCACAAACAGGGGCGCGAGGAGAAGCTTGTATTTGACAGTAGCCAAGTGACGGTTGAACTTCTTGCTTGTTTTGGTGATTCCTGGGAACAGAGGACCTTGGCGCACTGGAAGTGACATGACACCGGAGAAAAGGGACCACCAGTTGAAGAAGTGTGTGAAGAAGCGGGGGGATAAGTGTGTGGTGTTGTAACTTGAAGAGGGTTGAATTCCATCAAGCGACCAGTCCCTACTTTGCGGCGCAATGACTGAAACCGACAAATGGATGTGATCACTGCGGAAGCCCCGGAATGCATCGTAGCCAGCACGTTCTGCTGAGTCGATATACTTGGGGTTTTTGAGAACGACATCGTAATGGTTCTTGAATTCAAAGCCCGAGGATCGCGAATCGTCACGGACGTCGCGTTCAAAGACCAACCCGGCAGCCCACTTGACATCTCCAGACAGTTTCATGACAACCTTTTTGAAATGGGCGGCATTCTTCTGCTCGCTGGAGGCAGAGCTGCTCTCGAGATCTTCCGTTGACGTTTCATTCGCCCATCGAGCTTCCGCACTATAGTCTGGAATGGCCAAAACATACTCGCCACTTGTGACACTCATAAACTCCATGGGATCATCGCTGGAATGGATCTCAAATTTGACATCCCTTCGCCAGCACATAACAAAACCGCTTCCAAACCCAGTTACCACGTACGGATCTCGAGAGCCTTTCAGACGCAGGTGAACGTCACCATCTTCCTTCCAGAGCACTCGGATCCGAGAATGGAAACTCAATCGAATCTTATCCCAGAAACCGACCCGCTCAGAAGGATCGACCTCAGGCTTGGTGAACCCTTCAATGATCTTCATCATATCCTGAATGACTGGCTGGTATGAAACGCCCCAAGAAATACTTGTTGGCAGGCTCGTATTGATCTCGACAGTGGGTTCCGAGTACGTTTTTACTGGAGTAACCGACCGCCAAACCTTGATATGGAAAGGATCACTGTGAACGCCGTTGGACAGTTCGGCCTTGGGGACAAGCTCAACATCAACCTGTCGAGCAGATTCATGGTTTCGAAACTCTTCGGCGATCACGAAATTTGTCCGCAAAGACCAACTGGGAAGCCTTGGAGATTGCCCAGGACGAAGGGCAGGAATATGTATCAAATCAAGTGGATAGTCTCGCAGGTTGACGCGTGCTTCGCCCATTTCCAGATTGAAACTCATCGGGACGAGTAGGCCATATTTCATGTCCATGGGCATTCCTTTGCCGATTTTGTGAAGGAAAGCGGGAATGTCTTCGGTTGGAAACGTAGGTTTGTCGATTACAAGATTCACATCGCTGATCAATGCGGACATGAGACCCGGTCTATTTGGAATAGCAAGAATAGTCTCTGTCTCTTTCACATCATCTGGCGGTTCGTCTGCTCCAGAGAAGAGATTGCGAACTTCTTTGATGGACGTGCCTTGGAACTTGAGCGCCGCATCAATCTTTTCCTTCCAGATCTGGGCATTGTGTTGCTGTAGTCGCTCCCAGGCCGCATCGGGGGTTATTTTGTATTCCGAGGATAAACAAGTCGCACCCTCCGTGTCATATCGGAACTTGCGGCCTCGGCCGCCACGGCTGTTCTCTTCCTTTCGTGGGCGTGGCTCGGCACTTCTGCTTCTGCGAGTATCTTGGCTAGTTCGTTCACTTCGCAGGGTCCGGCTGCTTGACTTGGCTCTGAGCCTTGAAGAAGCGCGTTTCTGATCGGAATCCTTGAGTTTCTGGCTTTTCAGATAGAAGGCCTCTTCACGAGCAAGTCGCTGGGTCTGTTCAATTAGACCAGTGCGGTAGATGCAGCCTAGTTTCCATTCGAAGGCATCGTCTTCCAACTCAAAGAGTAAAGCTTTGCTGCGGAGCGATATCCTGGGTACCTTTTTCGGCTCTTCAGGCTCTCGGGTGGACACAAACTCTTTGCAGCGATTTTTGAAGCGATGCCGAAGCTGCTTGAATGCCTTCGAAGTGTTGATCAAGTTGTCAAAGATGCGATGCATCACCATGTGGTGAGGAACACCTATCCTAATGAAATCCGCCCACAGATCAAGAGATCTCTCCTCCGTGAGTTTTCCGCCCTGTTTCATTCTCATCTTGCGGAAGTCCAGCCGCACGTTGTTCATACTACCAATTCTTGCCCAAACACCCTTGAGTTTAGGTGCTTCCGCATGGATGCGAACAAGATTTGCCTTGACATAAGGAGTTGAAAGTCGCTGGGAGCCACCCGCGAGCCCGTAAATCTGAAGCATCATGGACGGGTCATTGGGCAGGTTCGCTTTGAGCTGTACGACAGTGGCTTTGAAATCGACAGTAATCAGCTCACCCTTTCCAGGCGATGGATTTGAAGGGGGAGGTGGCAGAGATATGCTTGGGGCTCCTCTCGTCTTCCCTTGGGTATGCCCAGATTCCTTTGATGGCAATGGAGAGAAGACATCTTGTATCACCGAAACCGCCACACCTAAGCAGTAAAAGCGGTATAAAGAATATTGGAGATAGATGCCTTTAAAAACGGAGTTGATATGGACAACAGGCCCAAGGCGGTCACTGTGTGTACTAAGCGCGATCTCAAATCGCGGAAGAGAGAAAAACGGTTCGGGCTCAAGATAATCATCTGATTCAATGACGAACCCATCGAACCCACGCACATGGAAGGCAAGGCGCCTACCATCTGCTGCACCGCGCTGTGTGCTCTTTGGAGGGGATGTTGGCTGGAACCTAAACGGTGATTCGTCACCAATGATAGAATGGCTCGAGGTACGACGTCTGGCAATGCTGCCCACTGCATGCTCGGTTTTCTGGGCCTTGTACTCGGCCGACCAAGATTGCAATTGCAGCGATACACCGCGAGAAATCTCAGATACCGGGGTGTCAACCCCTGCGACCTCCAAGCTAAGCCCCGTTGATTCAAATGAGAATGACAAAAGCCATGGTGGGACTTTTCTCAGTGGGCTGATTTTGCGTTCATTGAAAGGCATCGGAACTCGCTTCTGTGATTGAAGGTGGGTGCGGAACTCCTCAAGGACCTGGCGAATTCCTCGGTTGACTTCGCCGTTGATCATATGTACAGAGCAATCGTTGATACTTCCCGATGCAATGACGCAAACCTCTGGGCTTGCGTTGAGGTGCGCTTTGAGCTCCAAGTTTTCTGTAGTAAGGAGGTTGTGCTTGCTTCCGGCGGGTGTTTGGTAGTAGAATTTATGGGATGCAACGCGATAAACGGATGATAGTGAGTAGTGTGCACCACCTTCAGCAGAATGCACGGATTCGACATCGAGCGAGATGGATGAGATGGATGAAATTAAAAGGTTGTAGTCATCGGGAGTACCAGACTCCTTTTCAATGGGGAGGACAAATCGAATCACAGGCTCATGAACGGATAGCTTGATGCTCGCCTTGGGAAGAAGACGAGAGATCAATTGGTGGTTGCTTCGTTTCTTCACACGAGGAGATGATGCTCGGGCTTGGGCCAATTTCAAAAGACGAGAAACATGCTTTGGTTGCAGGTCGAGCGACGGAGATGTGATGACCAAATTAGCGAAAAGGACGTTGAGGTTTCGTTCTTCCATATTCTGTTCATCGAAGGCGCTGACTGTCTTTGAAGGCAAAGTAGTCTTGATTGTCGTCGTAGCCATGGGAACATAGAGAATATTGTTCGTCTCGCCCGAGTCGTCATCTAAGCTAACCGACAGGGAGATAGCTGCGAGTAAAGCCTGATGGGCAACGTCATTTCGTTGGAAGTACATGCGGTGCTCAGGGCTCTTCTGATCCATGCGGTGGAGGTCAATGCCAAGTTCGTGGGAAACGACATTGAGAAAGACGGGATGATCTTGGCCGGACAGGGATTGAAGACCTCGCGAGAGTCGGAAGAAACTGAGGGCAACTTGAATCTCTTGGATACCACGGAGAAGAGAGCTGGCGAACTCTTTGGAATCTGCGACAGTCTGCACAATCGAGTTATCTCTGCTCCCGGGCTTGTCCAATTCCTCCACGAAGTCTGCGAATGACATCTCGTCGTCGGTCTCGGTTGGCAAGGGCTCCTTGGTTGCGGCTAATTTCTGGACCGACTTGATACGCTTCAGGAGAGTATTGAAGTCGTCGTAAGGGATATGTAGCCGCCCAATCTTCAGCGCGACAGACGCATCTCGAAGTCCTTCCAAGTCCTTATAGAGTAAACCGTGGAGGTTCACGCCGACATTGTCCAATACCTCGACTGGTTCCCGACCCTCCACTGCAAGCAGAACATTTTGTACATTCATAATCCATTCTGCCGGTCGCTGCTCTCGAGACATATCCTTCTTGCGTCGAAATAGCTTGCCCCGCTCCACCATCTTACTCCGGGTATCCACGGCCAGCGATAGCAATCCAACCTGAACCTGACCAGCCTCGAGGAATTGCACTGCGGTGTTGACTGCAGTGACATCTACCAGAGCCAACCAATTGATTTGCCGATGAAGCCTCTTGAGTCGCTCCTTCACCCGGGTCAGGGTCCTCCATGTTTTGCTCCGTGGGGTGGACGAGTCGGAGGTCGCATTGTCTTCTTTCGGACCTCCAGGGCTGGCCGGACCCAGTTGTTCTCGAGTCGGGTCAGTTTTCCCTCTGGCCAGAGTCGCCGTGTCAATGGTGATCTTCAGGTCGGTCAATCGAATGCTGATCCATGTCGGCTGGGCGAAGGACGGTGGGTGCAAGGAGAAACCGAGGCCGCGGATTTCGATCAGGAGGCCTTCTCGCGGAGCATAGGCGATGCGTCGGAGGGAAAAATAACCGATGCGTTGAATTGAAATTCCGGTCGCAATGCGCACGATGGCGAAGACGAAAAAGGACGACAGGTAGAGCAGGAGGAAGCCCACCAAGATCGAGGTCGGGTTAAAGAGGGTCATCGCGACGTGCGATCAGCGGATGCTGATCTGTCGAACAAGAGTAGGCAGCAGTACACGGAACATCGAGGGTTGTTCGGAGAAAATCGTAGGTGGTGTGTGAGTGTGTCAAAGAGTAAAATAAAATGTTGGGCAAGCTCCGAACTTGATCCTACCTTGACTTGTTCCGGAGAGAGAGGGGGGTTCCAGAACGAGGTCTAGGGCCAGAGCCAGGGCCAAGTGTGAGTTCACCAGTGTGCGTGCACACAAGGATCAGTCAGTGCTTCAGCTTCTCTTCAGTGAGAGAAGCACCACACACCAGGTTTAATCCAGACACAGAAACAGTGCAAGTGAAGCATGCTTATGCTGCAGATCAGAGGAGTCTGGAGAAAGCCAGATTCATGGTTCGGACGCGCCGGAGAAACTGAGAGCGGAAGCCAATCTGCCAATCTGCCAACTGGGCTGATCTCGGCACCGTCATACGTACTCTAGAAGGTATGTACTCCAGAAGTACGAGTATATACGAGTGTACGAGTAACTAGGGCATTAATTTTCTATAGTATTATATTATGCTCCATACTTGTTACTCTGTACTCGTCAGTATCTACGGAATATTACCACATGCTGCTCGCGTGCCATTCTCCCATCCCTTCCATCCCCCCGAAACCTCGCTTATCCCCCGTGAGGCTCCAATGATTTCACTTTGCAGAAATAGCCGTGGGGCCCTCTTCCGGTTTGCAGTTTGCGATTACGATTTGCGATCGGCACGCCTTGAGTTGACCCCCTTTTACTTGCTCCAGAAGAATCCGGTCGATGCGTAAATAGTACATTTCTTCAGCGCTTGGTATCGTACACACTATGCAACTATACAAATAAATATGGTCCCAACTGTTTCCCCCCTATTTCCGCCCCCCATGTGGGGCAGTCTGACACGTACTCCGTAGAAGCAATAGAGAATATGTCAGCGAATGCACTCTCTGTCCGTGCGTCGCATCCCCTAGCCCTCCTATTGCCAAAACAGGTCTGATACAGCGTCGTACCAGAGCCGCGGTGTGCTGGAAGGTTGAGACGACCGAATAACCAACATGAAAAAGGGAAATTGTGGACGAGATATTGGTGGCTTATTCGGTGGCAAGGTCGGATACTGGGCGGGTGCTCTCCAGATCTTCAATCTTCTCATCAAGGAGGGCAATCTCCGCCTCGACGCTGAGCAGCTTCTCATTTAACATGCCCCGGTATTCTTCATCGGACAGATGCCGAAGGGGGATCCATTTGGAATCGGCCATCCGTTGCATCAATGGTTTGCTGGGCGTGGGATCTCTTCCCATTTGCCAGGCATCAACCCTGTTAAAAGCACTTTGGCCGCCGTAGCCGAGCAGCGAGAAAATCACCAACCCAGGCACAAGTCGGCCACCTGTAAGAATCGTAAGCATTTCTTCAGAGCCATGATCTACAAAAAAAATCCAAGAGTCAAATTCTCGTACCCATTAACCTTGTTACCGTGCCGCCGGATAGACCGCCACACAATGCACTAACATATGATCGGTCCTGCGGCGAGGCTTGATCCTTGTAATGATGTTTGATGATGTTGCTTCGCATCCCTACCGCCAGTTCCTCGAATTAGTGACCGAGCTATAAGTCGAACAGGTGCATACGAGACATACACCAAAAGGTTGAACCGCATGCGAACCAGTGAATGCCGCATGATACGGAATGAATCAATGGATTGGGGGATTTGATGACTCCTGCAGTCCCTCCATAGATCAACCCAGCAACTCCTAAATTTAAGGGTTAGCTCATTCATATTCGCGCATGGTTTCTGAGAAATGGTTTCCCGGCGTGAGCTGGGAATAAGAGACGAACCGCTTAGGGCTCCCACTTTGGCTGCGGGTAGCAGAGAGTTGGACATGGGATCAGCATGTTGGCTATTTCCACCGCTCATCTTTTGACCGGTCTGAGAGAACGGCAAGCATTCCCTGATCCATAGGAAGATGGATGGCAGATCAAAATCCACGCCATTGCGATACCGAGACCGTAGTCACGTGATGTTATGTAATCTTCTCGCCCAAAGCAAACGAGTAATATGTTACCCTCTGTTTGTGTATAGATTCCAAGGTTCAAGAGGTTTTCAAGTAAGAAGAGTCCTTCTACTCGGGTGTATATTTACTGAGCATGAATTTCTGGTAGTTGACCTTGTGACGAGCCTGGCAGGGGCAACCGTACCGTTAACTCCATGAATATCTAGTCAACATATATTTCAGCCGATTCGGCTAAGTACACAGGAAACACAACATGGAAAGGTTGTTAATAATTATGAGAACCCAAATTGAGAAAATGAGAGGAAATAAAAAAAGTAACAGGCCAAAGGAAAATAATGCGCATCACAATAAAACTATCTCCAGACTACCCCAGAGGATTCCAGACGTCAACCCGGGTCCAATGAACAAAGAAGCACAAGCCTTAGTGGGCGATCGCAGGGACCCACTGCTGGAACACAGTGAAATTTGAGCGATTGGGTGAAATAGATTGCCCAGGATGAAGACTATTCAAAAACCAGTTTTCTGGCAATCGGGAGGGTGAATATTGTAATATTGTACTACACATGAGTGCCTGGTAGTGAATTCTTGGACCAGCCATAGACGGGCTGGCTCTGAAGGGACTAGCGGCACCACTAAAAATTATCACGGATTAACTAACCCGACCACTTCCATCGTGCAGCCCCGATTGCCGACTTCCCCTCTACCAACTTTTCCACTTCAACTTTGACCGACTGACCTCGTCTTTTACGACATCCAGGTCATCTTTATCCCTTTCATTCGACTCCTGGACCTTCGCCCCGGGTGTCTTGAATTTTTTTCTTCCGTTTTTTCCCTCTCAAACCCTACTGTGTGAGAAGCGCGCACCAAGACCGCTTGCGCGTTTCTTGACTCCTCTTAACCGCAATCATGGGTAAGTCAGGACCTGGAATCTTCGATTTAGACACGGCCAGGGACATCTATGTGCTCTGCGACTGGTTACTATCAGTGATTTTGGACACCCCCAGCTAACGATTTTCCCCACCAGCGCCCGCAAAGTCTAAGGCCCAGAAGATGTCCATTGGGTCCTTCTTGGCCGATGAGAGTAAGAACTCCCCAAAAACCAGAGAGAATATTTCAATAGTGACTGACGTCTAAATAGGCCTTGGCTCCTGGGCTGACGAGATGGAGGATATGCCCCTCCCCAGTAAGTTTCAAGACCCTCCCCCACTTTGGCCTTGTTGATCCAGTCGCTGACGAGATATATATCTGTATAGGTGGTATGTCTTGCTCCTTCATTCGCCTTTCCCTTGGCTAATCCGTGCCCGGAAAAAATCATGATACTGAGACCTTTTCTTAGGACCTACTTCCAGCTTCGGTTCTCGCCCTTCTGGTGGCATGGGTTTTGGTAGTGGCATGGGTGGTGGCGGCGGTTTTTCTGGTACGGCACCCTCGTTGATACGTCCAGACGTTGGAGATATACCGTATGAATTTTTTCTTGCAAGTTGCTAACCTAATTCCACTGTCCAGACCGTATCGAGCGTGGTGGATACGCCGTTCGCGAGCCTCTTCCTCTCCCAACCGAGCCTCCTTACACTGCCCACGTCGGAAACCTTTCCTTCGAAGCAACCGAGCAGGACATCTCCGAGCTTTTTGCTGGCTGCAGCGTGACAAGTGTCCGTGTCGTCGAGGACAAGTTGACCAAGGCCCCCAAGGGATTTGGCTATGTGGAGTTTGAGACCGTGGAGGGCCTGCAGAAGGCCCTGGATCTCTCTGGCACTACTCTTCAGGGAAGAACCATTCGCACCAGCATTGCAGAGCCTCGTAAGTGACGAGAACATACCATCTCAAAACGAGAATACCAGGACTAATAGACCTACAGCCAAGGAATCTCGTATGGAAGGCCGCGACCTTGACTGGACTCGCCGGGGTCCCCTCCCCCCTGCCCCCGAGCGCCGCATTCCTGAACGTTCTAGCTTCGGTCGTAACATGGATGCTGCCTCTGATGCCGGCAGTGACCGCGGTGGTGCCCGTCGCAGCAACTTCGAGTCCGATGGAAAGTTCCGTGATTTCGGTAACTGGGAGCGCAAGGGTCCTCTCTCTCCCCCTGCTGGTGCGCCTCCCCGCGAAGGCGGCCGCCCCCGCAACACTGAAGAAGGTGATTCCAGCTTCCGCCGAAACTCCCCTCCTGCTTGGGGTGAGGGTCGCTCGCAAGACGGTTCCCGTCCTCCCCGCCCAGACCGTCCCGAGCGTGCCCCCACAGCTGCCGATATGGACAACCAGTGGCGCAACTCGATGCGCCCCGACCAGCAGCAAAAGGAGCCCACTTCCCCAACTGCTCCTGCTTCCCGTCCTAAGCTGAACCTGTCCAAGCGCACCGTCTCTGAAGCCCCGACCACCCCCACTGCCGGTGGAGATTCGAAGGCCAGCCCCTTCGGCGCGGCCCGACCTATCGATACCGCCACCCGCGAGCGTGAAGTTGAGCAGAAGCGTCAGGAAGCTATTCGCCACAAGAAGGAACAGGATGACAAGATTAAGTCCGAGAAGGAGAAGTCTGAGAAGTCTGAGAAATCGGAAAAGTCCGAGAAGCCTAAACAGGCCAAGGAGCAGACCAAGGAGCAGACCACGGAGAGCAAGGTCGGCACGGACTCCAACAAGGATGCTGTCGAGCCCCCTAAGGGTGGGGGTAACTTCGAGATCCTCCGGCGGGCCGGTGGAGACGACATGGCCGCCGACCAGGAGCCTGAGCAGGCTCCTGCCGCGGCTGCTGCCCCTGCGGAGGCTGCGAAGGAGACCACTAATGGTAACTGGAGAAGCGCCGAGGCCCCTACCGAGGACAATGATGGCTGGAGCACAGTAGGCGCTAAGCCTCGCAACAGCCGTCGTGGCGGCCGTGGATTCTAGGCCTATCGATACCCTTTACAACCTCCGCCTCTCGCCTCGACTGTGACCTCTTGCGTATCAATGGATCCGAGGTCGTGGAGCTCCGCCTGTTCCACGACGACACGTTCCCGGGAAATAACAGAGTTCGGTAACCAGGGTCTCCATTATAGACGCTATAGCGTCGTTTGATGTGGTCATGATTCTTGCATCTGCGCCACAGCACAAGTGCAGACGACGGTAGTTGTCCTGTCTTGACGTTCCTCCTCTTCCTCTTCCACTTCTTTGTTCTTACGATCTTCTCCTTTTTGCGTGCCGGGCTAGATTTCCCGACATACATCTAGTCTTTGCTCTCTGATGATCTGGCAGTCTGAAAAGTTTTTCTTCCGCCTCTATTTTGTGATGTCTGTGTTGCTGTTTCGCTATCTAGCTACTATTCCCATGCGTGATTCGTGTGATTTGCCCATGACCATTACAGCCGATGCGAAATGAAGATTCCCGTTTCCTTGTTTTCTTGTTTTCTCTCTCTACTTTGTTCCTTTTCCCTTTTCATTCTTCCTGTCTGATTGCTTCAGGATGGTCTTGTTAATGAGCCAGTCTGCGCCAATCTTGACCAGCCATGCGAACACGAACGACTGAATGAGAGAGGGAGACATGATACGCTTTTCCTTCAAGGGTCACGCTGCCTATGAATCCTCACTCTTATTCTCAGTTCTCCCACTCGGTTTTCCCACCCACCTCTCCCCCCTCTCCTCTCTCCTCTCCTCTCCTCGACGAGGTTTGGTCTGATCTCTGCATTGACCGCAAGACTGGGAGCATCCCTTTCTCCCTAATTGATGATATCATCCCACGAGCGGAATGGCGGAGCCAGTGTTTGTGTGCTTAGTACTTCGTATAGATTGAAATGCAGTCTTCATTGACGGATCGTTAAGCGTATGTATCTGTATCTATATCCAGACTATCCGGGGTAAATCTGTAATTATGTTAACGCTTGGCCTTTCCTACCGCCTTTCAATTTCAATTTCAATTTCCATCCATTTTATTGTGGAGCAACGGAGGCAGACTACATGCGCTAGCTAGGATCCTCGAGCCAATCCAATAATCCGTAGACTCCTCACCGTTCAAAAAGGCCGAGACCACAGAGCAAGGTTAATGAACCTTAGATCCTGCCTCCCCGCGTAATGTTATTCATCCATCAACTTCAACTCCATTTCCAAGGGCGCCTAAGGGACTGGTGCACACTTTACCAATAAACCAATAGATGAGTCGCCCAGTAAGGGCGTTATAAATAGGTGGCACTAGTGACGGCAACACTGGACTAATGTGAATTAGTCCAACGTCCACGAGCACCCTGCACCCCCCCCGCCTGCACACCGCACATGTCTGCCGCTCAGCGGGGGTGTATATGGGGAATCAGAGAACGCAAAAATTGCAGAAAATGTAGAGAGTATGGAGTATGGAGTACGGGATTAGATTATATTGATCTATTCTATGACGTGGTATTTAATTTCATAAAATTAAATGGAGCGATCGTTTCGGCACGACCATAGAAAAATCGGAGGATCTGTTCCTGAGACACACCAGAATGGGTCCCCCAGCCATTGGGCGAATAAAACCGGTGGCGCAGTATGGAGTAAATCACACCCCTTCAAAGGGTTCGACGAGAAACAAGTCCGTGTTTCACGGCTGGCTCTTTAAACCTCTGTCCTCTTTGTTTTGCTCTCTGCAGCTACCTAGCTAGTATTAAAGAGTGACATCAACATCAGCACCAACAGCAACACCAACTCTTCTCCGCTCTTCCCCGTGTTGGTCACTTTCACGGGTAAACAAGTCGGGGTAATCACAACTGCCCCATGTTGTCATGTCGGCTACCACCACAACTCTCATGACCACCACTCTTGTTGGAACATCCTCAGCGATGACCAAGGACCCTTTCTTAGAGAAATCATGTCCAACATGCGGGAGTGACGGCGCCCTGGACGCATCCGAAGCCCAGCGCCGGATTCTGGAGCTGGAGGGGCAGATCCAGGAGATGACCGCGCACTCCGCGATCACAGGTACATATCCCCTGTCCTGAAGTTCCGTTTCGTTTCGTTGCGCCTTTGATCTCTTTCTGAGGCCAGCACTGCTTGAAAAGAAGCAAAGGCACCGGGAAACATTGTGTTCAAACACCCTCCAAGATCCCCTCGCTGACCGACTCTTGAACAGCTGGAAAACTCGCCGACTACGAAGAAGAACTGCGCAAACTGCGCTCGCAACCAACATACGACACACCGCGAAGCAGCTCCTCCGTACCCCCATCCTCATCACACGGCGACAAGTCACTATCACCCTCCCAAACTCCTGCCTCCCCAGACAACCAGTCGCAACAACCGCAACCAGTCCAACAAAGTCGCCTGACAACATTAACAAACCTCCTCCCTTATCGACGCGGTAGTTCGACCCCGACCTGCGCCTCAGCTCCCGTCCCATCAACGCCTACCGCACCTATAACTCCACTCCCGCAAACAGCGTCTCCGGCTAGCAGTGACAACGCAGAGCTACAGGACGCACTGGAGCGCGAACAGGGCCTGCGAAAAGCAGCCGAAAAGCAGCTTACGCAAGCGAATACCGAGTTAGAAGACTTGACGGTACAACTATTCAGCCAGGCGAACGAGATGGTCGCGCAGGAGCGCAAGGCACGCGCGAAACTGGAAGAACGAGTTGCCGTGCTGGAACGTCGAGATATCGAAAAGAGGAGCCGTTTGGAGAGGCTGGAGAAGGCCATGGCACGTGTGGAGAGAGTAAAAGCATTGGTTCGACCTAGCAGTTCGTGATTTCTCGCGACCTCGATGTCTTGCTTTCTCTTCCCCCTCCTCCCCTCTCATCCTCCTTTGATTATTGCGTTTACGACTGGTACGATTTCTGAGACTCATGATGGGTTTTGTGTTTATGGGTAGGCGTCTTATGGATGTATGTCATCGGACTTTCGATATGATTGATTCCCGCTTTTGCATGTTTTTGGGATGGATCTGGTGCAAGGGTTGGATTTCCATGGGATATACATATCTCGTTTTTTGAGGTTGCCGTTTGTGGGATTTGCGGTGTAATGCGGTTCTCCTATTTTATATCCGATGAATTTCTGACATTATCTCACGTGCCTGTCCTTCAAATTCTATATGAAAAGTTGTGTCAGACTAGTAGATCATCACGCTTTCAGTGTAGCTTTTTGCGTCATGCATGACATGACCTCCAGCTAATCTCATATGATGTGTAACCCCATCTTCACAAACATGCGGGGTAGTTCTGAAGAATATCGGCCCGACACAGTGTCATTGTAGGCAGCCGATATGTGAAAATCTTGAACAGATCCTGGGATGAGACCGATAATCAGAGCCGAGAAGACCAGACCGAGCCATTCGGATGGTTGGACCTTCCCAGGCGCGGAAGTGGACACCGGTTGACCCCACCGAAACCCGGAGTGACTTGCTATGGCACCTTCAAGTTTGCGAAATGTACTTCCGTCATTTTGTCTCTTTGCTTTTTGTTCCTATCCTGCCTTCAACTGGAGAGTTATATACCATACATAGTCCTCTCGATTGAATACGCAAGCATGTCTGTTGGTGTTGCCATCATCGGTAGTGGTACGTATCTATCTAGCATAAGTTATAGTCTTATCCTCTGTGGGTTGACAACTCGCTGACACCCCCGCGCTAGGTCTCTTCGCCAAAGATCAACATCTTGTTCGTTGTACTGGATTCTTATCCCGTTGAAGATACTGACAATCCCAATAGCCAGCTGTGCAAGCGGCACCGGGCTTCGCACTCAAGGCGATCTATTCGCGATCCCTGAACTCGGCCCAGTCCCTCGCTGACGGTACAGCTAACGTTGATCTATATTCCGAGGACTCTGGTGCTGGCAAGTCTTTTGACGATCTGCTGGCTCGATCTGATATCGGCGCTGTCATCATCGCGTACGTTGAATTTTACAAGTCCCTAAGCTACATGAATCATCTTACATATAGTGGACTTTGTTCATTCAAGTTGCTAACCATCGTTAGTCTACCGATTCTGGTGCAGCCAGATTTCATCAAGAGAGCCCTACTCTCTGGAAAGCACGTTCTATCCGAGAAGCCTATTGCCAAGGACGTTGCCACCGCGAAGGAGCTCTTGCAATGGTACCAAGCCAATATCGATACTAGCAAGGTCTTCTGGGCCGTGGGAGAGAACTTCCGATACATGAGCAAGTATATCTACGCTGCTGAGCAGGTTCAGAAACTGGGCCATGTTCGTAATTTCCGGGTCGATGTTCAAAACTTTGTCAAGCCAGACAACAAGTACTTCTGTATGTCATTCCCATGGACGAATATGTGGCATGGGGTCAGCTGCGTTCTTGGGAACTGATACTGACTATGATATTGAAAGTGACTCCCTGGCGCAAGGTCCCTGAATACCAAGGTGGTTTTCTTCTAGATGGTGGTGTCCACATGATTGCTGGCCTACGCCTGATCTTGGGGTCTACGGAGCAGATTAAGACTGTCTCAGCCCAGTCCTATCTGCAACAGTCTCATTTGCCACCGGTGGACACCGTAGATGCGGTAGTCAAGACTGGTTCTGGCGCTACGGGTGTGATTTCTCTCTCATGGGGATCGCCGTTTAGCCGTCACGCCTTCGAGTTTGCTTGTGAGAAGGGCTCTGTTGCTCTGAATTTCGACGATGTGGCCGTGAATGATGTCAACTATTCAGTTCCATTTGAGGGAAGAGGCGTATCTGCCGAGGTCGCTGAATTTGCGATGTCGATTATCAATGGGAAACCTGTTGAGAAGAGACAATCCCCCGAGGAGGCGCTGGCGGATCTTGAGGTTCTGGAGCAAATGTTGCAAAGTGGAGAGAAGCAAGGAGAACCAGTTCAATTACACCTGCAGGTATAATCATAGATATGTTCTAAGTTTCAAACATTCATACTATTGAGAGAGCATATACTAGTAATTGCATTCAGTCTAGCTCCAGGAACAGTTGTAGGAACCAACCAGGGCGGCGCATGCCCCTGTAGCTAGCCATATAGACATCGTCCATAACTTTCTCTTTTCTTCTCTCTTCTCTCTTTATTCCAACCCTCTTCTTTCTGACCATCTTCGATCGATCAGGCAACTTAAGGACCAGTAGTTCCCAAAGCGGTAAGCTTGGCAGGGCTCGATCCACGGCTAACCCTATGCTGACCTAAGCAACACCCGTTCGCTTAGCCGAAAGGGCACTAGTGTGGGTCGCCCGCCCACTCCGCTCAGTGCGAAGAAGTTTTCGAGATTGCTTTCACTCCGACTCGACAACCCTCTACGCCCGGCGAGACGCAATACCGACAAAGTAAGTTGGCTCGCACCCTCACGACCATCACCACCTCGATACTGACGATTTTCTCTTTTCAAGATGGTCGCCGCCAAGCAGCACATCCCCATCGTGAAGAAGCGTATGTTCCCGACTCCCGACCGTGCCCGTTCCCTACAGCCTGGATAGCATCGCCTTTCGACCAATAGACGACATCAATGGATTGTTTGGAAGAGGAGGAACATTGGAGTTGACAGAGACGGAGGATATTCCGACAAAAGAAGATGAACTCCGGGGTTTTTTTTTTGGACGACAACTAAAGGGCGATGTTTATCCAAAGGCTTTCGACAATCTTTCGCAACACAATCGGAATGAAGAATTGGAAGGACTGACATGGATTACTATAGGCACCAACCGCTTCACCCGTCACCAAAGTGACCGGTTTATGCGTGTTGGTGAGTCGTGGCGCAAGCCCAAGGGTATTGACAACTGTGTCCGCCGCCGCTTCAAGGGCACGATTGCTATGCCCTCTATCGGTTACGGATCCAACAAGAAGACCCGCCACATGATGCCCTCCGGCCACAAGGCTTTCCTTGTCCACAACACCAAGGATGTCGAGCTCCTCCTGATGCACAACCGCACCTACGCTGCCGAGTATGTGAACCCATATGCCTACAAAGGGCAACAACGCCATGCGCGCAAGCATTGCAATGGAATACAATTTTAGGAATATCCCGAGCTAACCCACTTGGCAGGATTGCCCACGCCGTCTCCTCCCGCAAGCGTGTTGAGATCATCGAGAAGGCCAAGGCTCTCGGTGTCAAGGTCACCAACCCCAAGGGCCGTGTCACCACCGAGGCCTAAATGGACTGAACCCCAAAAAGTTCTGTTTCCTTTTTTTCGGTGTGGTATTCGCAGGAGCATGAGAGGGTCGGGGTTTTGTACGGTCGTGAATACTATCATCACTCTGGCGATAACGATTCCAAGGATTGTGCATGGCATTCCATGTGCGGCTCGCGCTTTTGGGTAATACCGGGCGTCGGGCGAAGAGATATTTCTCTGAAATGACAAACAAAAATTGAAAAATCCTCTTGCATTGTACGATGCCAATGCTTTTCATATACCCAAAGTGGTTCCCGAGTAATCTGAGCATCGGAGTATAAGTACCGGTAGATTAGTGTACGAGTAGCAGTTTGGAGAAAGGCCATGGTCATTCGACCTCATTCCCGATTAATATGTAGTATACGTTAGATATATTCGTTGTACCTCATAGCTGCATCTGGACTTTTTGTACTTGATTCATATTTTGGTGCAATAGATATATTTCAAATCCAACGTAGTCACTTGTACTACCATCTCATGGTAGGACCCATCTACTACAACCCATGGAATTGAGTGCTCTCTACTCCATAGTGACCATCCAAGTGGCCCCTGCATTCAAGAGTTCCCTGCTTTGCATTTACGGGCGGAGATGACGAGTCTATGGCGATCCTCCGACCCACTCTACCAGGGGCCTCGTGGCTGCCTGCATGGAAAGGAGAGATACACAGGAATGACAGGGAAAGATCGAAGAGAATTTAATCAAAACAAATCAGACGTGTCTCAGTCAGAGATGCAGTGAGATTCAAGCATTTGAAACTGGGCGCTAAGCCACGGGGATGGGAGCAATGCTTGGTCTGAGGAATCGAATCATGGTGCCACCCGAGCGATCTGGCCAATGTCGGTCTCAAAACCTGTCACGACTTCGAAACAGCCCCCCACGGATTCCGTACGTCGCAAAGGGTCGTCGATCCCTCTGACGATTCTCGTTATGGAGGAAGCAGCTCCGGTTCTTGCTCATCTCCTTCTTCTTCTTCTCTCCGTCCCCTCCCCCGCCATCCCAGGATGTTTACCCTCCCCGCCCGATATGGGCGCTGGGTGCCTATTCTAACCCCGCTGGCTCTCATCCTCCTCTTCCTGCATCTCCACAGCGGCCTGTGGAACAATTCGACCATCAATCGCGAGTCTGAGGGCTCTTCCAGCTCAAAAGACGCCAATCAACAGCAGGATGAGCTCGCATCGGCTTGCCGACCGCTTCCAGGCATCGAAGATGTCCTTGTTGTCCTCAAGACTGGAATCACAGAGGCACAGGACAAGGTCCCCGTACATATTCGCACGACGCTCCGATGCATCCCCCACAAATTGATCGTGTCCGATTACGAAGAAGATATCGCCGGCCTGCGCACCCGGGACGTCTTCCAAAACGCCAGCGACTCAGTCCTAGCAAAGACGGACTTTGCTATCTACCTTCGCGCAAAGGCTCAGGGACGGGCGGGTTTACTGCAGCAGGACCATACGAAAGTCGCAAACGGCCCATCTGGCATGATGGACAACCCGGGCTGGAAACTTGACAAGTGGAAGTTCTTGCCGATGGTTCAGGAAGCCCGGGCTTATCGGCCCGATGCCAAGTGGTACGTCTTCCTCGAGGCCGACACTTACCCGATCTGGCCGAATTTGCTGGCCTGGCTGGCGAACTTTGATTCCCAGAAAGAAATGTACATTGGAAATCAGATGCAGATTGGTGACAATCTTTTCGCTCACGGTGGATCCGGATTCGTGCTGTCCAATGCGGCTATTCATTCAGTCGCGGATCTGGTAACCCAGTACCCTGAGCAATGGGAGAAGATTACCAGTAAAGAATGGGCTGGCGATTGCGTGCTGGGAATGGCACTTGCGACAGTTAAGATCGGGTTGACCTGGTCCTGGCCTCATGTCACCACTGAGTCCGTTTGGGGACAGGATGCTTTGGGCGAGGGATTCGGGAAAAAGCAATGGTGCTATCCTCCTTTTACTTTTCACCACATGACGCCCACAGACGTAGATCGGATGTGGGACTTTGACCAAAAATGGTTCTCTAATGTATGTATTGAAATGAAGTTATCCGAAGTCCCTGGTGGACAGAAGGGTGCTAGTATGCTGACTTTTTTCGCAACCAGGAAAATAACACCGTCCTTCACTACGGTGACATCTTCACTCACTTCATCCGCCCAACAATGGCACACTATCTCGATAACTGGGACAACAGCGCCAAAGATAAATATGAAAAATTGGACGATCAAGGTGCTCAAATCCCAATTACCGTCTGGGACTGCGCGGAGCATTGCGCCAGTGAGCCGAACTGCTTGCAATACAGATTCTCCGACGGCAAGTGTACTATTTCGCCCGAGGCCCTTCGCGGCACACCTGCCCGGGGCGTTGAGTCGGGCACGATGATGTGGCGAGTCGATGCTGCCATTGCAGCGAAGGAACAATGTAACGAAACTTTGTGGGTGACTTGATCGACAATCTTTTTCAACACTTTCCTTTGCGTATATATATACGTTCGGTCTTTTCTTTCTTTCTTTCTTTTCTGTCTCTTGTTGTTTATGGGTAGATATACATTTGAGGCGCTTGGATTGAGATCTGGATTTAGCGTGCATACTCTGCGGTTTCAATTCTTGACTTATCGGGCTGTTTTTTTTAAACAAAAAGAGAGAGAATCGATTCATTCTTTCCAGGGCTCAAAACCCTATGTGATTTTTTGCAAAATAGTGCTCCCAAAAATTGATTATAGGTAATAACATCCATCTAGAAACCCATCTGCATGACCGCGAGGCTCTTAAGGTTCCAAGTTTTACCCCATGGTTAGTTTTACTACTAGTACTGGCATTCAAAATGACCGAGTCATCATCCACGGATGATACTAGTACTACTACTGGCAGAGTAAAGAGAGCGCTGACTCGGAGTCCTGGAGATAAAGCAAAGTCGCAAAAAGTCCGAAACGTGAAAATGTATTTTAATATCCAAAATGGCGATGTACTAAATGTATTAGTATGATCTAACAAGTATGGTATCAAGCTATTTGATAAAAAGAAACAACATGCACATCCAATCGTTAGTAGTCGCCAGACTAATTCGCCGCCGCCGAGGCAACAGACTCGGCTTCTTGCTGCGACGACTCACTCAGACCAAAGGCCGGGTCATCCTTTGAGATAGGGACATATCCAACACCCGTTACAAGGACATGGCCCATGTCACCTTGGTTCTTCTTTCGTCGACAGTTACCCGAGTTGGGAGGGTCGTCTTCTGTCCCGATCGAAGGAGGAACGGTTCCATGCCCGTGAACTGTTTCCTCACCCTCAGGAGCAGGGACCCAATCGGGAACTTCACGAGGGCCCTCCAGACCACTCGGCGGAAGACCCCAGTTAGGCATCTTGCTTCGGTATTTCCAAGTACCACTCAGATCTCCGTAAGCGACGGCATGCAAGAAGAGGCCTAATTCGTGGGGGCCTGGGTCTGTATACAATTCTGTTCCGCAGACATCGCACATTGCGCCAGACAAACGTTCTCCCTTGCGTTTCTCATAGTCCTCGGAGGCAGCTTGTTGCTCACGAGCCATGATTTCAGCAAGCACGGCAGGGTCGGTTCCAGGAGGGACGTTTGGTGCGGCAGTCAGGTGGGTGCGATAGGTAGCTGTATCGGCTACCTCAGTCTTGCCCATCTTGTGGAGTCGATCCATAATCTCCTCATCACGCTTCCCGTGGTCCTCATTGCGGGCCAATTCTGGTCCAAAGACTCTTCGGTTTGAGTAGATAGGATCATTGGAGATAGGATAACCCAAAAATTGTAGATGAACGCGGATCTGATGCGTACGTCCAGTCAGGGGATAACAGTGCACGATACTGTATCCTTCGGACTCGTTGGTGAACACTGGCGGCGGAGTTGCAGCGATCGCGACGTCTCCTGATGGGCCATGGACTTCCTGAGCAGTTGTTGATGCGGCTGCCTCAGGGGGATAATAAGCTAGGCGACGGAACTTCGTCGTGGCTTCTTTACCCGTCGCGCGCACACGGTTCAGTCCGAGTTTGGGGCTGACCTGCATGATGGGCTGATCACAGACCACTACGCCATCCGGGAATTTGCCCTTGACGCGCGCAATGTATTCTTTTTGCACAGATCGCGCTTGAAGCTGACTTGTGATCTTCAAGGCTCCCGCAGGATGTTTGGCAATAAACATGACTCCCGATGTCAGTCGATCCAACCTGTTGCATGGCCGCGGCAAGAACTCGGAGCCACGCTCGGAGCGCAAGATTTCGGTAACGGAGTTATAATGGTATCGACCAGCGGCGTGAACCGGCACGCCGGCTGGTTTATCGATCACAATCAGGTCGTCGTCTTCGTGAATGATACCGATAGGGAGGGCGGTCACTGGGGGTTCATGACGATGAATGGTGTGCGAAATCTTTTGGCCATTCTTGATCACGGCATCTCTGCCCGCAGGCTTGCCATTGACGCAAACGAGGCCGTCGTCGAGCGCATTTCTCTGTTGTTTATTAGCCACCTGGCAATTTTGAGAGAAAGGGCGCGTAAGGTAGATTTCATACATAATACTCTGCTGGGCGATCTCGAAATTCGGAAACGAAAATATCTTCCAATCTTTTACCCCGCCAGCGCTCCTTGCACCACGTATTGAAAGTGTAATGGTACGGATGAACGCGTCGAAATCCACCTTCCATATAGTATGGCGCAGGCCAGGGGTCACAGGGTGTCACGACAACATCGGGAGGTTGTTCGAAATCTGTCGCCGGAGAGGACTTGACGGGTTCGACGTTGACGAGAGCCATCGTGGGAGGTGGGGGAGGTCGTAGCTTTCCTCGCCGAAGCAAGTAAGCTGTTATACGAGGTGAGGGAGCCAGGGAGGCGCAAAGGGCGACCGTTTGAATTCTCAAGGAAATCGAGTGGCGGAGATTGTGAGAAAAAAAAAGATTGGAGAAGGCGATAAGGCCAGGCACGGAGAGTTTGGGCGTCCCCGAGAGTCGTCGGTGGGGGCTTCCATCGATTGATTCCCCCACCTCCAAATATCTGGCCCCAGTCTACCCTAAGCTGGTCGCAACTCCTGAATCTTTACATGTTGGCTTTAATCTTAAGGCCTGAAAGTCTGTCAACTTGATCACGGTCACAGATCTTCAGATGAAGGCTACATGGTCATTACATAAGCAGAAAGCGACCTCGGTTCAGCCATCTCCGAGGCAGTGGGGATGTGATTGAAGATCACCTTCGCTGCTCGACGAGGTCGTTAGGCCATTCTTCCTCTTTTCTACCCTCGAGCTAATTTGTTAAAGCGCTGTCAATACATTCGGATTGTGAGCAGACATGGCTACCCCCGAGTTTCTAGCGAAGAAGGGCCGCACACGCAGCGACTATGGCTACCATCAGGTGCACCAGACAAGATGGTAAATGCTATAACTAGGACCAGCAATATACACAAGTTCCTACTAACAAGAAGCTTAGGTTTGACAACGACATGTATGCGCATTTGAACAATACCGTCTACACGGCTCTTTTTGACACCATTGCCAATTCCTATCTCATCGAGCACTGCGGAATGAACCCCTTCAGCGTCAATAATCCTACCCCGAAAAGTGCCGACGGACAAGCGTCCAACCTGAGTGTTGGTACCGATCAGATCGGACTCATCGTCTCCACACACTGTGATTTCTTTGCCTCCGTTGCCTTCCCAGACACCCTGGAAGTAGGTCTACGTGTCGCTAAGTTGGGCTCATCAAGTGTCACCTGGGAAATCGGCGTGTTCCGCAAGGGAGAAGAGAACGTGAAAATGGTTGGAACATACACCCACGTTTTCGTGTTGCGCGAGACTATGCGCGTTGGTAAAGGTGGCATGGAGAGCCGAGTGCGACAAGGCCTTGAGAAGCTCCTGAGTCCGCCAGAGGCTAAACTCTAGCGGAGTTGGGCTTCGCTATGAATCGCTGATTACCCATTATGTAAATTGTAGCGCCAATCGTGTGCTCAAACTAAGAGTCTGCCTATATACTACAGTCAATGAAAGAACCGCCCAGTTCGATCTAAATAAACAAATTCTACTACATATAGAAGACTATAGCTAGAGCTTTTGGAGGTATTATGGCGGGTTTCTGTGTTAAAATTCAACAGATCAATGCATTCATACACAACAGCCACATTGACTCCACTATTCTTGGTAAGTCCGAGTGGTATGCGTGTGTCTCTCGGATATCCCGGGAGCATTTGATGCAAAGCAGCGTTGCCGGGAATGATGATCTTCGTCACTTCCCCACAAAGATGGATCCTGAAAGTGGGATAAATAGAAGATAGAGCCCCCTGGTGCACTAGGCAGAATTTTTGGAAGTTGTTGAATACTACCTTCGCAACTACACAATGCAGCCCCTCGCCTGGGCCAGAGTAGTACTCATCGCCTCCGCGGCCCAAGTGGTTGCCGATCCATCTCTGACGGTGCGGACTAAGACTGGTATCTTTACTGGTCTTCATAACTCGGAATTCAGCGCAGTGCGCGAATTTCGTAACATTCCGTTCGCACAGTCTCCAGTTGGACCCCTGCGTTTCCAGCCCCCAGAGCCGCTGTCGCCTTCGTCGAAGCAACACGATTCGACACAATTTCCGCCTTCATGTCCCCAATTCGTATCCAGCAAGCCCATCTTCTTCAGTCAGGTTACCCCTTATTTGCTTGCAGATAATGGTAACCAGAATCACTCAACTGGACTCACCTTACAAGAGTCATCAGAGGACTGCCTGAGACTTGCCATCTGGACGCCTTACGGAATTTCCCATGATGCAAAGCTGCCTGTTGTCTTTTTTATGACAGGAGGGGGATTCAAAACCGGCGGAGTTGACGTGCCAGCTCAAATACCATCGGCATGGGTCAATCGAACACAGGAGCACATAGTGGTAACTATCAACTATCGGGTCAATATCTTCGGCTACCCCAATGCCGCCGGGCTGAAGAACCCAAACCCCGCCATGCTAGACCAGCGTCTCGCTCTCGAATGGGTTCACGAAAACATCGCCGGCTTTGGTGGAAACCCAGATGCTATCACTATGTGGGGGCAGTCTGCTGGGGCAATCAGCACAGACTACCACAACTATGCTTTTTGGGATAACCCTCTTGTCCAAGGCACTTTTTCACAGTCCGGCACAGCTGTAAAGCAGCTCACGTCTTCTGATTATGCTCAGTCCAACTTCACCTTTGTAGCCAAACACGTTGGCTGTGATTTCGCTGATAATTCATCGAAAGAGCTGGAATGCATGCAGAAGGTCCCTATGGCCAAGATTGAGAACTTCGTTGGTCAGTACACTGGAGAACCGGGGTTGACATTTGGACCTATTGCCGATGAAAAATTCATTTTCTCCGACTACCCAGCACGAGCAGCAGCAGGGAAGATGTCGCCTCGCCCAGCGATTTTCTCTGATGCCGCCAATAACGATGCCAGCCTGACTTCATGGCCTTCATCAAACGTCACAGAAGGCCCTTATCAGCCTACAGTTGATGCAGGAACATTGTCTGGCTGGGTGTGCCCGACAGCGAATACAAGTATTCTTCGTGCGACTGCCAACCGAATCACATATCGATACCAGTACGCGGGTGTCTGGCCAAACCAGAACCCTTACAAATGGACAGGCAGCTTCCATTCGTCGGATTTGATGATGTTCTTTGGAACGTATACATACAACGCAACTAACACTTCATCTAAACCTTCTGATGCAGAAATCAAGACAAGTCAGTCAATGCAAGATCATCTCCTGGCTTTTATGAAAGACCCTGAGAAGGGCCCAGCTGCATTGGGATGGCATCCGTATACCTATGGGGGCAGAGTTCTCCGATTCGGAGCAGACGGAATTCCGGTTCAAAAGGTCAGCGGGTATGACATTGATGGACCTTGCTTCGGCAACGGCACCTATGATGCATTTCCCTAGTGGGGAATACTCTCAATTATGGGTTGAGGATAGTGTTGCTACACCTTTGTATATAGTATTACAATCGACCCACGACAAACTTGTGAAATTACATTAGGTTCCAAGGTTTCTGACATGAACTATACCACTTGGCAGGTTTTCTATAGCTCTTGGTTGATCTCGGAATTTTTCCACCACTTCTTAGTGCCACCTTCTAGTGCTAGACTCAGCATTTTACTAGCTAGTTCATATACCTTGACAGAAGGCCCAAGGGCGATCGCCAATTCCTTAGGGTTACTGCGCGGCTTAATCAAAGCTGGCTGCAAAATATAAGACTCAAAAGCTGGATTCTCGTCATCGAAAGTGAGGAGATCCGTTTCCACTTGTCCCTGTCACTCGTTAGTATAAATAATATCGTTTTGCTAATAAAAAGCCACACGGCAACCTACCTTCGTACGCCGGTAATTTTGAAAGAACCAGAGCCGCTTGGTCTGATCTCGCTCTGCCAAAAAGCCGCTGCAGTAGACAAACCGAAACGGCTTCTGACAAGATTCGTTGAAGAGCCGGGCCGCAGTCATAGTATATTCTATACTTATACGTTGAGCCATGCCATCATCGAACATCTTCTTGGGATTCACGTCAAGTGCCCTGTAATAGGCCATTTAGTTGATGTCTCTAGAACTGATGCGGAGCAACTATACCAAATGCATGCGTCAGCACCTCTAATAGCTTCCAAAGCAGTCTGGGGATATGAAGAAAAGTCTTCCATAAGAACGACTTGGAGCTTCTCATGCGTTGCCAGCTCACGCCGAGTCAGTGCCACAACAGATGAGACCGACGGGTGTTCTAAGCACTGGCTGAGGATTTCGTCACCAACAAACCCGCTGGAGCCAGTCAGAATGAGCTTCATAATGGGAGAAGATGCCAGATGGATTGAATGTGGGAATTAAGAGAGTATTCGTACGAATGCCACGAGGCTGGGGATGTTAAATACTCAATGATAGATGTGCATTCAAGAGCGCAGTTGATCGACCGGCTAAACTTACCACCGGTAAACCCGAGAGTACTCCTAGTACTCTGGCACCACCAGGGAAATTGATTCGAACGGGAAACTAGTAGCTACCTGAGATGGAATAGATAGGCCAATCTATTCCATCTCAGGTAGCTACTAGTCCGCGATTGGAAGGCGAAGACAAGAACAGGCAATATGGGGTTTCAAACTTTTGCAACGCCACTGTAAGTCTTCAATGAGCGTAATATTTTCCAGCCCCTTTCAGTTTGAAAATTGCGGGGTTTCATTGTGGAAACACGTATGCGATCGTGGTGGGTATCAAAGCCGATGACGTTATTCTATTTACTGTAAGCAACTGTAGAGCTGTGAGCTCCGTGAAAAGCGACCGTCAGATGATCCATAAATTGGGCCTAAAAAAGAGCCATTTCGCATGTGGAAATGAGGTAGCCTTGACCAAGAGATATGATAATCCGCAAGTTTCGGAACCGTGGAGGTGCGGCTGTCTCAGCCGCACTACTTTGAGCTAGAAACTGAAGTTCAACTACAGTTTGAAGGACCAGAAGCAGATATCCAGTTGGATTTCAATTTATTACATTTCTATGGAATGTGTCATTCACTCAAAATGGTAAAGACCTAACCATTATGACCATGCGCCGTCGCAGATCATACCAAGATCCCGATCGCATGAAACAACTCTAATCTAATCAAAAGAATGCCACGATGGGCTGTAAAAAAAAAAAGACACCATAAGCCCGAAAGAACCCAGTCATCACGCGAAGTCTAGAAAAGCACTTTTGATAACCAGGAAACACGCTAAAACGCTTGCCAAAATTGAAATATCAAGGCAGAAAGGGCGTGTTGAAAATCTGTCGTAATTGTAGAGGTGAATAGTCGTCATGGCTGTCCAACAAAAAAAAGACATCGCGTGCCATTTAATCGAACTTGGGCACAACGATACTGTTGCACCGAGAGACGTTGGCACTGGCGGGCGGCGAGACGCCACGACGCATCGTTTCGCCATCCTCATCGAGCCACCACTTAGGGTAGGGACCTGGAATGAAGCGACCCTTAGCATCCCAGCCAGCGACCCAGTGGAGACCGTCGTCGAGTAGGAAAAAGCGGAGTTTCTCGGGCTTGGTGCCCTTGTGCAGCGGAGCCGAAAACCAGCGGCAGCGCTCTTCGAGTTCCGACTCGAACATGTAGCGGTGGAGAATGCGACAGTAGACTAAGGCAGCAGGGGCCTTTTCTTCAAAGTCGCATCCATCGCGTTGGATGAGATGCCAGCCGCGACCGGGGAGGAACTTATAGGTTCCTGGGACGGGAGTTTCCCAATGTTGTTCTCGGTTGGCGTTGTTATCGGTGCGATCACCGTGTTGGAACCAATATGTGGGGCAACAGAGGGTGCGCAAGCAGAGGAAGAGGTTTGGGGCCATGATCGTCGATGGCAGTGATGTGGTTGACAAGGAGAGACACGCGAGTTGGGATCGATTCGGAAAGATCGCCGCCAATCAAGGGAGATATCAAAAGCAGGAGATGGGTATGGAAAAGACGCTTGAAGTACAGAAAAAATATGTATCCGAGGGAGGAAACGGCAGCTATAAGTCGACGTCCATAGTGACAAAGTGCAAGGGATCAATTGCGCAAGAATCAAGTCGGGTTGAGAATGGCGAGGGTGTTCCTTCGGCTTTCACAGAAGCTCGGTGAAGGATCCCTGGGGTGTGCAGGAGCACTTATCAGGAGGAATGTGGAAAGGAGACAGCAGCACGGGCCGTAGTCCGAGGCAGGGACTGGATAGGAATGCTCAATGGCCAGGCGTTTGGAAAGTTGCGTTATCGTTGCGGTGAGCAGCCGTGGCCGAAGCTGGGATTCAATGGCGGGATTGCTGAGTTTCGGGAAGGGCCGTGATCAAGATGCAGCTAGCGGGCCGGGTAAAAAACAGCTCAGATAGCTTTATTGCTTGATTGTGATTCAAGGAAGAGGACGATCCGCGAATTGAAGGTCAGACCGGGTTGAGTGGCTGAAAGGAATCGGCCAAGTGTGCAGGGACCAGGGGCTGAAAGCCGGTGCTATTGCTCAGCGCGAGCGCATGCAAGAGAGGGAGCCTTTGAGTGGAGGAATGTCATGATGCGAGTGATTGAAGAGAGTGATACAGAGTATATAAAAAGGGAAGAAAGAAAACCGGGAATGTGGGAGCAGCAGCTTAGTGTGCCAAGTCCAGGAAAAGCTGTAATGGTCTCCACCTCCGGCGCTTCCCCGTTGCCACTCTCCACTCTTTTCACTCTTTTCCCTCTGTTTCCCTTTTTTTTCTCAGTGGAGTCTCTGTCCAGACACTAAGATCGCCGGGGAATTTTCTGTCTTCTGACGGGAAACCCGTCTGCCAACCCAAGGGTTCGCGCGCGATTTTCGAATTTTTCCTCTCGATGGATTCTGGGTCTAGCCCTAAGAATAACTTAGTCTTTTTTTGGGCTCGTGTCTGGTTCCAGCTCAGGGGAAACTGTGTCATACCCTCCCCAAAACTGCTCCATCACCAGCGATCGTCTCACACCACCTTCTCTTGGCGTTGTGCGTCGAGCCTCGAGGAAGCTTCCCGGTTGCAGGCGAGACCCGCGTGGCTCAGCCTTACCTCGTCCGATTGCCTCGAAAGAGACACAAAAGCCCCTGTCGGATACCTCCTTTGACTTCGGGTTTTTTTCGCTAATTTTGATTTTGATTTTGATTTTGATTTTCCATTTTCCATTTTCTGTTTGATTATGGAGCCCTCAGTTTCTCCTTTTGACTTTCCGGCATATTTTGAGGCGCCGCCAGCCACAGCTATGCTCCATTCTGTAAATCTTGGCCGCTGCCTGGCCTGGGCCACAACTTTTGGGCACACCTGACGTGTGAATTTTTTTCATATGTAGAAGGGGCTGGCCCCTGGCCCACTGGTTTCACCTTTGTTCTCTCGGTGTAGGTGTACTCTGTAGGAAGTACGTAGTTCGGAGTAATGATGGAGCCTTTCGTTTTATCACCCGGCACTGCCACACGACAATAGTACGAAGTACGGAATATGGCTTGCCATAGTCTGATTCTAAACAGGACTCTGCGAGCTAAGAAGCGCTGATGTCAACTGTGGAAATAGCCATCCGGCCTGAATAAATCTTACAAGCCACATATTCCGTAATCGTCATCGACGGAACAGCCACATCAATTTCCTCCAGGTACGAGTACTACCTGCCATGATCTCTGCCTTACCAAGAGGAACAAGTACCTACCTGGGATGGAATAGATTGGCCAATTTATTACATCTCAGGTAGCTACTAGTCTGCCATTAGAAGGCGGTCGATAATGGTGAGCAATAAGAGGTTTCAAACTTTTGCAACGCAACTGTACTACTCCTTGTTCACCGATTGGAAATTTCAGCTAAGCAAAAATAGAGAAATACAATTGTTTTAAACTTAGGTACATGATTGCTTTGTTTTCCCTTGGGGATTGGAATTCTCATTTCACTTCCGCATCCCTAGTGGTCTTCGCGGCCTTCACTGTATACGACTTTATGTAAAATTCCACAAAAAGATATATCAATGGCAAAAGATAGGAGCTTGCCACGACCAGAGGAAAACCTTCTCCTTGATTACCCAGGCATGGGATTGAAGTCATCCCGGTAGATGTATTCGATGCTTGGCCATTTGCTTCGAACGACATCGCCACCTGCGGTGCGCCCGTGAGCATTGGAGCTTTGTAACTCACAAAAAGATAAAAGTGAGCAAAGCCTAGGCCTACAATAAATTGGGCAATTTGAACTCTTGTCAATGCACGTTTGAATCCTTTGGAGACGGGTATTCGCAGCGTTTGAAGAGTGAAATAGAAGTACTGAAAATGCCGATAACCCTTTGTTAGTACGGAATAGAGATGACACTGAAAGTTCATGAAAGATAGAAAAGAGGGATATGGAAACTCACCATCAGAGTATGCACCATCGCATTTAACATAGCACCCGGAGGAGCCATCGGAGATTCATATCTTAGTCCCGTCCATCCGATAATTATAACTCCCGCGTGGTGGAAGGTCTGCAAAGTTGAGCTCTTCTTTCCTCTTGCGAGGATGATGAGAGTATCCACAACCTCATAAAACTTGCTAAGATAGAAGACCCAGTACATATAAATGACTCTTTCTTCAGAGCCAGCTGGCGGCTTTGCGAGGACTAAAGAGGGCTATGTTTAGTTGATTCACTCCCCTTGCTTATATTAGGATTGCCGAATAATAGCCACGACTTACTGCGATAGTCCCTCGAGTCTAGTTGACAAAGAAACTCTACCACATGGGCGGAAGACCTGCCTTCCAGTCCTGATGTTGTCCGTTTCCAATGGTCATAGTGATAGTATACAATACCACAGTAGACCCACGCAGAAAATAAAGCAAGCAGCGCATTATGTGCTAGCATGAACGCCTTAAATGTAGAAGTCTTGGTCAAAGCCCATGGCTTGTACTGACGACCAGAATTGAATTGATTCAAGAGAGCAACAAAAGTGACATAAACTGCCACAAACGTGAAAACGAACTCGGGATTCAGTGACAAGTCGAAGAATCTCGGGTTGACATGGAGCGGACGAAAAAACCTTTCCAAGGGAGTGTTCAAAGGTACGAGAGGAGTTCGTATAAGTGGTCTAGGGGGTATCTTGAAGATTTCCAGACTTGGAAGCGTAAATTCAACAGATTTGAATGCCTCTGAAATACCCATGATGATGAGCCCCCACAAATGCTTCGTGATACCAGTGGAAATTCCTGAAAAATCTTCCAGTGCCATGCTAGCAGTACGGAGTATTAATATGCTGGATCATGAGGTTAACCCCTCATTTTCGAATCATGGCTGGCGGAAGACGGGCAATCAAGTGCTTATGGGGGCTTGCAATAGTTCAATGCAGATCTATCAAGACGTCTGATCAAATGTCCAGCAAAATGTAGCGAGCCACTAGATATGAGGGTAGGAGAATAATAAATTTGCATTATTGAAATCGGCTGCAGTTTTACACCTGTCTTATGCAGGAGAGATGCAGAAGCCTGCATGGACACTATTACTTAAGGTTTCTCTACTGTCACACAACACACCCCGCAAAAGAAAAAGAAAAGACAAGTTACAATAGTTAGCCACGCTATTTAATTTCTCAAAAGCAAATTTACAAAATATGCACACATCAAGGTGAAATTTACTGCTGATTAGATGCGGACTTCATTCAGTTTCCTCCCCGAGAGATATTATTCTGCACAAGGTCCTCTTGCAAGCTAAAACAATTCTTGATCAATCAGACCGAGAACCCCTGATAATAGGATTCCACGACCCAAGTTCACTCTTTTTCTCTCTCGGTATTTTCTCGTTGACTGGTTATGTAGCCAGAAAGAAAACGAGAGAAAAGGTATTAAACGAATCACGTTTCCTGTCACCCACATGCGTAAATGTTCGTTTGCATGCTTCGTGTTCGGGGTCTATCAAATCCACTATAACCTGTCTGTGCAGCATGGCTTCCTCGCGTGGCTTCAATACGTGGCTTCAATAAACCAAGGTTTGCTTTGTAGATCATTCATGAGCCGAGTTCAATGCTTGGCTCAGCTGAAAGCCCTTCCTGCTGCTCCGTATCCCGATCGAGGAGGGCCAATGGTTATATTGGATGCCACCGCTCCCTTGTAGGAATCTTTCATTCTGATATACCTGGAAAGATTACAAGCAGTACATACGTGAAGAAAGGTCGGATTACTTCGACATGCAGCAACTTACAACCGCGTCGGCAAGCCTATTACTTCCAAGGAAACGGAACCATCATTCTGTGCGACCTCGCTCTCTGCCCTCGAAGGAGAGGAGTTCAAACAGCCCGACTTTATTCTCTGTCAACGTGCGAAATACGTTTGCGGTCATAATTATCCCTTTGGGGGCACTGTCAAGCGTCCCTTGGGTTCCTCTAGATTCCAGGACTATTTTGTTCGGGGTGCTCTATGCGTATCTACGTTCCTTTGCTATAGTCACTGGTGGGTTTCTCCAACCGCTTTTATTTTCGATGAGACTGGTTTCAGCTTCTAAAATGGCAATTTGATAAATAGGCTATCATCGTCTCTGGGCACACAGAGCCTACACTGCCAACACAGCTTTGAGACTTGTGTTTGCGTTGCTTGGTGCAGGTGCAGGGCAAGACCACATAAAAAAATGGGCTCGGGATCACCGCGCTCATCATCGCTATGTCGATACAGACCAAGACCCTTACAGTATAAAGAAGGGATTTTTCTATGCGCACATGGGCTGGATTATATTTGAGAACAACAAAACCTCGACCACTGGCCGCGTGGATATTAGCGATCTCAAGTCCGATCGAATCGTGGAATGGCAAAGACGATATTTCGTGCTCTTATTCGCCATTATGGGATACCTTGTCCCTACTGTTGTATGTGGACTGTCGCATGGCGATTTTCTTGGAGGATTCGTTTGGGCAGGCTGTATAGGCACAGCAGTACAGCAACAACTTACATTTTGTGTGAACTCGGTTGCTCATTGGGTCGGGGATCGACCTTTTACAGCGACCAAATCCGCAAGACAAAGTCCGTGGGCCATCACTCTCCTCCTTATGGGAGAGGGTTACCATAATTTTCACCATGAATTCCCAACCGACTATCGAACTGGAATTCGGTGGTACGACGTCGATCCAGGCAAATGGATGATTGCCTTTTTATCTTTTCTCGGACTTGCCACCAATCTGAAGCGCTTCCCACAGAACGAGATCAATAAATCGATATTACAGCGAAAGCGTGAGAAGCTAGAGAATGAAAGTCAGGCTGTGGATTGGGGGGTTCCACTTGAAGAGCTACCGGTTTGGAAGTGGGAAGAGTACGAGGAACAGACAAGAACAGGACGCAATCTAATTGTTATCAGAAGGGCTGTCCATGATGTTTCGACTTTTGTGGCTGAGCACCCAGGAGGCCCAGCAATTATCGCCGCGGCAATAGGGAAGGATGGAACAGAGATGTTTGAGGGAGGGGTATATGGTCACTCAAATGCGGCATCCAACCTGTTGGATAAGATGAGGATAGCTGTAATCGAGGATGGGATGTCAAGGTAAATTAGGCGAGCTGCCGGGCAAACTTCGGGCAAACTGGTGCTTGGGTGGCTGTCGGTCGCGAAAGGTTTGATGCACCGATGACAAGCCCAGATCGATTTCTGGCTTCTATCATTACTTTACATATCAAACTTGCTTTCTCCCCGTACATGACTCCTCTCGGTTTTATTACGAAATTCACTCTTTGTTCCGAAAATATCCCGACTTTTTTCGCAATGGACAATGAACTCTTCAGAGCCACCCATGACGATAAATAAGAAGCAGCATCATTTCAGATCCAAGAGAATAAACTAGTAATCGATTTATTTATGGATATCTGTCGTGCTGCTCTTACTAGTACGCTCTGCCAATTTCGATGAGCCAAGAGCCCCCACCCCCTTCTTCATCAGGTCAGCACAATTTGCAGATGTCAGCAGTGTCAGTGAAGTTTGTTTAACCTGACCAGAAAGCCGTAAATTTCATCTGTAAACATCTGTGTATAGTCTATCTGTAATGTACTGCCGTCCCAACTCGCAACTGGGTAGCCGGTGGGGTTGTCTTAAGAGTACCAATTACTAGTAGTTCGGAACAACCCCAGCCGATGCTTCTCCGCATTTCCCCCACTTCCCCAGATCTCTCCATACAACTCACCCGCGGTGATTCTCAGACGACATCAAAGAAGTCATGGAGCCAAATACACCCCAAGATCCATATGCCTATGAGAATATGGCCTCTCCGTCTCCCGGCCCACATAAGGCAAAGAAAAAGCGAGTTCGGAAATGGACTGCTGAGGATCGCGCTGTGCATCGCGAATTCGAGAAATCGAGGCGAGAGGCATTCAGTGAACGCCTGATGGTATGTTCATCGAATCAGAACTCATATTGCAGATTCTGATAATGTCTATAGGAGCTGACCGACCTATTACCAATGCTGAGAGCTGAGCAACGTCCTTCAAAGCACGTCATTGTAGACGCAAGTATCTCTTACCACAAAACGCAAGAAGCCAGATATCACCAGGCGGTCTGTGCCATTCAAGATCTCCTATCCGAGCGTGATGAACTTCTCCGGGAGGTTAATAGTCTCCGGCCCTTGTGTCAATCGAGTGGATGGGTTCCGCGCCAACCCCGAGTCGACCCCGCTGTGGTTGCGATGCTGTCCGATCAGGGGCCGGCTGTATCCACCAGTGAGCAGACAGAAATTGCGCCTAACGATACGGTGCTGCAGATCAATCCTTCCATTGCTGCTTCCGGGGTTGCCACTCTGTCGGGTCTTCCGCATCTTCCTCAGCCAACATACAATGCAGACGACTGGTCGTGGTCTAGCGCGCCCAACTCTGCATCTTTCTCTCCAGATGCTATAGTAGATCACCCGGTTATTTGGAATACACCACCTGGTATGGTTACAGCCACACCACCAAAGGATGGAGAGTTGGGATATGACCCCAGCACATCATATCTGATCAGCGATTCCGCCCTTTTCTGGACACAACACCCTAGCTTAAATACCACAACGCCACCACGAGACGGTGATTTGCAATACGGCACAAACGCCACAGCGGTGCTCGAGGAAATGCCATCAATTTGGCCCCAAAGAATGGCCATCTCAACAACTAACCCGTCGGGCAGTGAGGAAGCGAGATCCAACAATCAAAATTTCCAATCGATAAATTCATTCTCGAATCCGGCTAGTCTATCTATATAAACGAGTGACAGTCCTTTCATTGCAAGGATGACGAAGTTCTCTGACACGGCTTCTCTAAAGCACCTTCATAGCGTCCTCAATCTTCGCCTGGCTTCTCTTTTCCGCTCCAACGAAAAGCGCAAGGGCCTCGCGAAGCCGCTTCTTGGTCTCCGGATCCGCCTCATTTGCCTTGTCGAGCTCAGAACCACCGTTTGCAAGGTAGTCGATATCTGTTCTAGACAGCTTTCCGTCCCAGTTAGGACCGATCAGTGGGTCAGTTTGAGCAATCTTCTTCAGTCGTTCAGGTGTGGGCGCCGCATTCTTGTACGGATGAGCGGGCTTGGTTACGCCCTCACCGGGCTGCTTCGATCCATCATATGGAAGATTTGCCAGTTCCGTGAGTACCATGTGAGAAATGGTCGCCGAGTGGCAACCCAGTTCGCCGGCTGCCATTGCTTCTTGCGGTGAAATGAAGCTATTCCCTCGCTTGTTAGTCTCTGCTGCTCAACGTGGGTGTTTCGACCTACATACCTGGCATTCTTGAGGAAAGGCTGCTCTTTGCCTGTCTCCTTATAGAGTCGCTTGTATGTCTCCAAGATCTGAACCAACCGAGGTGACATGGGATGCAGAAGGGCCGGGTCGTCAGATTTGGGCCACAGTTCCTGCTCGTCGTGTGCGCGAACCTCTGTCATGAGGAAATTGGGTCAGCCGAGTGTCCACCAGATGATGATAGAATATGGTTACCGTTATAGTACGGGCTGACATATAAGCAACCAGCCTGGCTGGCCGCAATAGCCTGGTGGACACTGAAAAGCGTCGTTCCAAGCGTGCGGATTCCCTCTTCCTTGAGAATTGGGCAAGCATTCAGAGCCGGTCCAGTGCTGGGAATCTTGATGCAGAAGCGATCTTTGGAGACACCCAGCTTCTCGAACTCACGTGCGTAGGCCCGCGCGTGCTCTATCGTTTTCTCTGTATTATAGGCATTGGAGGGGAGGGTCTGGAGCAGACACCGGCCTTGAATATTGTCGAGGTTGGCCTTGGACATCAAGCATGCCTAGAGGACCGTGTGAGAAAAGTCCACTTGTGTTATTTAATAGAATGGGATTTTATTACCATGCGAGTATAGATCGCTAACCATCCCTGATCCTTGTACTCTTTGACCACACTCTTGAACAACTCTTCGTTCACTGGGTTACACATTTGCTCATGCACCCAGCCTTGGTTGCTGGTCATATCATGGGGGACAATGGGCATGCTCAGGGTGTATGCCGGGTCCATCCAGTCGACATCGATGTTTACTGCACTTGTTAGATTTGGTAATATTTCATATATTCTGGAGGGTTCCCTTACATTGCTCAGAGAGCTTCTGAAGCCATGTTACATTTTCCGCGCTACCCATGTTGCTGAATTTGTCTGGAAGTCTTGTATTTGATGAATGGAATTGAATCTATCCTTGAATAAACACACTTTTAAGCTACAGAACAGCAGACTACTATATATGTTTGTCTTCTACTGCCAGTAGCACCCGTGGACAGGTGGCAATTGGACAACTGTAACCCCTCAAAAAGTGGACCAGGCCTGTGCAGGACACACACAGGACACCAGAAGATCCGGGAAGAAATTCAGTCTTTTGTCAACTGACTGCATGAATTCTGCAGTCGTACATTGGCAAAGCACGGAGTGTGCACGCAGGGCATTCCTGGCCTGTACAGGGTCGGCGCATTCCCGATGGCTACGGCCAAGCAACCGACCCACACCCGGCCCAGGCCAAACATACCAAAGCTTCTGATAGGCTTTCCCCCGCTTCTTCCATCGCACACAGAACAAAGAACTCGGCGTTGAAGCCGTGGTACACGCAGGGCACCCTGCGTCATGACTTGAGGGGCTGAGGAGCCTGGCGTGTTGTCATTGGTTTGCTCCTCGATCGGCGCCGCTAGCGCACCCCGGATTCCAACTTGACCGATCTGCCAATCGTGAGACCCCCTCAGTTGCGGTGGAGTATATATTCAAGCTGTGGAACCTGGGGCTCTTGAGCTGTCAGGGAGCTTGAAAACTATCATCATGTCGAAGCACAGTTTGGAAGAAGACCTGAAGCCAAAGTCGGTTTTCGTGGAAGATGCCGAGGCGGCCCAAGCGGATCTGGGCAGCTATAGTCGCAATATCAATGCAAGGTACGACCAAGTGACTTTAATCGCAGAAGAAGTATGTTTGAGCTAACGAAAAATTGACTTGCAGAATCTCCAATCCTCTTGCTGGCATTGCTAAAGTCGATCTCTACGATCGCGTGCTCCGTTTCTGCCAAGAATTCGGGTTCGAAGACCATATCGAAACGTTTCAGAAAGGGGCGCTTGCAGCACAGAACCCAAACAGCTTTGAGGACTTATCTGAATTGACTGAGGAGGATAAATATCATTTGAGGCGAGAGTATACCCGTATGTGGATCGACCTAGAGATATTTTGCTTACTAGTACGCTAATGTGGGGTTAGACAAATGGCACTTACCAAGGGCCCTCTATTTCAGTATTGGCTTGTGCTCTCTTGGATCAGCGATCCAGGGATGGGATAACACTGGCGCCAATGGCGCCAATCTTTCTTTTCCACAAGAATTTGGCATTGAAAACAATGCGTGGTTGGTTGGGGTCATCAATTCTGGGTAAGCAAGTGCAATAATTCGTACATTGCCTGTTCCGTCTAACATGTGACTGCAGTCCAACCCTTTTCGGCCTCCTTAGGCAAGTTCCTTCTGCCATTCCGATTGACAGAGAACCTTTTAACAAATTTGTAGTGCGTGGGCATCAGACCCTCTGAATAATTGGCTGGGTCGTCGGGGCACTATATTCCTGACCGGCTTGTTGTGAGTGTTTAATTGGGGAAATCTTTGACTGGTGAATCAGCTAACTCGAATATCAGCTGCGTTTTCCCTGTTCTTGCGCAAGGCTTTACCCAAAACTGGTGGGGCCTCATGCTGTGCCGTCTATTCATGGGACTCGGTATGAACAAGATCAACGCTGCCAGAAAGCACAATATTGACTCATTTCTTTAGGTATGGGTGTTAAGATATCAACCATCCCGGTCTTTAGTGCCGAGGTTAGCCCGGCCTCTATTCGAGGCGGCTTGGTCACAAGTTTCCAGCTTTGGGTGGCATTTGGAATTCTAGTGTATGCCCCCCATAGCATGATTGGAGCCAGAATATCTAGTGGCTGACTATATTGGCAGTGGGTTTTGCTCTAATCTAGTATTCTACCGCATTGGACCACTGGCTTGGCGCTTCCAACTGTCTGCTGCCTTTGCCCCGGCTATACCAGTGCTGATATTTGTGTGGTTTTGCCCCGGTAAGTTTGATTTTTTCATCATCGTGAACAAGACTGATTTCAATAATAGAGTCACCAAGATGGCTTATGAAGAAGTATCGCTATAAGGATGCCTTCGCGTCTTTCTGTCGCTTGCGTAACACGGAACTGATTGCCGCTAGAGAGCTGGTAGGTGTTCTCGATTATCACAATTTGCATTCACTGACAGTCCCTAGTACTATGCACATTGCCAGGTAGTCACTGAGCGCGATGCATTCTCTGGCAAATCTCTTGCCCATCGAGTTTGGGAGCTATTTACTGTTCCCCGCCTCCGTCGAGCGATGATCTCGAGTGCGATCATCGTCACATCACAACAGTTTTCCGGTATCAATATTATGAGCTTTTACTCGTCCACTATCTTTTCGGTAAGCCTGTTTGTCGACACACTGAGGGGAAATTGAGCTAACTATCCAAATAGGAGGCTGGATATTCAACGCGAGATTGTCTACTTGCCTCTCTTGGCTTCGGTTTGGTCACGTTTGTCTTTGCCCTACCAGCGGTCTTTACCATGGACACTTTCGGTCGACGCAACCTTCTCTTGTTTACTTTTCCAAATATGGCTTGGTGCCTCCTGGCGGCAGGCTGTTGCTTCTTGCTCCCCACGGGGTCTGAAGCCCGAGTGCCTCTGATTGCCTTCTTTGTCTACCTGTTTTCAGCGTTTTACGGACCAGGTAGGTCTTCCACTTTTAAATTATAGAAGACAATCAGCTCACCAATTTAGGAATTGGACCTATTGCCTCGATCTATTTCAGCGAGGCTTTCCCGCTCTCCCACCGTGAACTGGGGGCCGCCTTCACAATTTGCGTCAATAACTCGATAGGAAGTGCTCTCAGCCTTACATTCCCATCATTGTTAAAGAAGACAACGCCCACTGGTGGTAAGTAGCGATTGAATACATCCAAAAATATCTGATGACTGAAGTGAACCCTAGCTTTCGGATTCTATGCTGGATTAAACATTCTCGCTTTTCTCATCATCTTCCTCGTCGTCCCTGAAACAAAGTGAGTCCCGGCAGTGAAAATTTCGTGGAAGTTCTACTAACTTGAGTAGGCAACGTACGCTTGAAGAACTCGACTATACCTTCGGTGTTCCGATAAGCAGACACGCGCGGTATCAGACTGGTACTTGGTTGCCATGGTTTGTTCGGCGCTATATTTTCTTCCGGCGATCGGCAAAATTGGAACCATTGTATAAGCTAGAAGGTCTCTAGGAGAGTTTCTGAGGTAGCCTGCTGTATTCGAATCAAATTATCTAAGAAGTAGTAGTGCTATTCAATAAATGTTACCTTTTTCTTGGCTCTTCGGGCCGGCAGAACCAACCTTCGCCGTTGTCGGCAACGCATCGGCAAAATGTCTTCTTCCCGAGTTGCTGACCGATCTTTGATGTCAGGATGGCAACTTTGCCATAAATAATTCCCCAATTTGCCATTTGGATGGCAATGGCAGTTTGAAAGTTCTGCAACTCACCTACATTCTTTTTTTTTATTTACCATCGGGATGTCTCTCACTTATGAAACCGTCGCACTCCAAGTCCAGGGTGTCAACCTCGAGGTTTCTACAGTTCACAGTTTGACTTCTAAAACACCAATTTTATTCCTGCATGGTTTTGGGTCCTGCAAAGAGGACTTGGCAGATGTACATATCCACCCGTATCTGAAACAGTATGGGTATATCGCCTACGATGCGCCAGGGTGCGGTCAGACCAAGAGCGATACGCTCTCCGCTACCGATATACCTTTCCTTGTCGCTACTGCAGAAGCATTCCTGGAACACTTCAAAATCACTCGTTTTCACTTGATGGGCCACTCCATGGGTGGGCTCACAGCGCTCTACCTGGCGCACCGCAACCCTGAACGGGTGCTGAGCTTTGTGGATATCAAGGGCAATTTGGCCCCGGAAGACTGCTTCCTCAGCAGACAGATCTTCACATTCAAATCAGACGATCCCGAGGACTTCTTTAATGCCTTTATCGACCGGACCCGAACCAGTGGGTCTTACGGAAGTGCCTTGTATGCGAGCACTCTTCGGGCGCGAGTTCGTGTCGAAGCAGTGCGACCGATCTTTGAATCGATGGTCCAGTTATCTGATGAGGCAGATCTACTAGGAATGTTCATGGGGCTGCCCTTCCCGCGAATGTTCATGTTCGGATGGGAGATGAGAGGGTTGTCGTATCTCGAACAGCTAAAGAAGGGGGGTGTGGAATTAGCACAGATCGAAGAGTGTGGACATTTTCCCATGTACTCCAGTCCGCTGGAGATGTATCGTCAGATGTCGATATTTCTAGATGTAATTGGGCGCAATTAGAGCATAGCATCGATGTATGAATAGAGAATAGACAAGGATTAGACCTGCAGGATTCAACTCGCTACCCCTTGCGGGATAGCGGCACCCACTATTGGAACAGAGTGCTGACAAGACTATCAACCACCCCCCTGTCAACTAGCACAGTGGTGTTGCAAAAGTTTGAAACCCCTTGTTGACTGTTCTTGTCTCCGCCTTCCAATCGCAGACTAGTAGCTACCTGAGATGGAATAGATTGGCCTATCTATTCCATCTCAGGTAGCTACTAGTTTCCCGTTAGTAGGCGGTAACTCGTGGTGGGCAATATGAGGTTTCAAACTTTTGCAACACCACTTCATTTGGCATCTCTTTGTCAGATCTCATTTCTTCTTCTCCATCATTATCATTATCATCTTTGTCTTGATTCTGGTCTGCCTATCGCTTCCGGTGTCCCTCTTCTGATTATGAGGGCATCTCCGGGGTCCACTCTCTCATCTTCCCCGCCCGAAGCACGCGGTCGGTGTGGATAATTTCGTTTTCATTTTCCTCATTTCACTGGATGATAACGAAGTGAACCTATCCTAGGATGGGGACAGGCAAATGCCGTTGCCTGCCGCTGCCTGCCGATAACGACGTGGCGTCGCGCAACGTGTTCCATGAACCCCGAAAGTCTGGGAATGCGACACTCCAGATCCAATGACCCAAGCAAAACCCCGTATTCAACTAGAAAAGGTTCCTGAATCAAGCCTCATAAGCAATGCCATTGTCCAAGCCACGCGAGAGGCGCTGAATGAGGAGACGGTCTCCGATGGTACGCCGGCGCACGGAGACCGTGCAACGACCCCATATTATGAAGGACCGGGCCAACTTTGATGCTGTGCTAACCGCAAGCAGCGAGACCTTGCGCCAGTCATCAGGTTTTGATTGAACCCATTCGCTTCGAACGCGTACAAGACAAGCTTTTGCCGAGAGACTCGATCCACTAATGTGGGTCGTTTGATATTTCCGAGTGCAGGTCCCCGGGTCCACGTCCAAAGATGGGGTCAAAGGTTACATCGTTACATCCTGAATGATTCCGGTGGCCCCGGAAGCTGTTGATAAATCACTCTCCGAGATTGTACTGACCTATCAGCGGATTGAGGGGCTTGTAACTAGTTTTTGGATTCTCCACCGTTATCATCTTGTCCACGCCTCGGAAATGATGTCTGTTCCCCGCAAAATGAGAACGGCGTCAGGACGTATTTTAGAAAGACCAGCGATGCCAATCTGTTGGACCGGAGGTTGTCCTTTCCATTTCTCTTTACTCGCAACTATCCGACATCATAGGATCTACACTCTGATCCTGGAGGATATCTCCTTTTACCCTTTTGTCTCTTCTTGAAAATGGCTGGCAATATCTCTGCCGCCAATATTGGCGGTGTTGCCGACTCTCGCCTAGGAGACGAAGCAGATGTCATTGGCACTAAGGAGGAACATCCGGAGACAATGTCTCACGAGATTCCTCCGCCGGTACTACATGGACATGGCTCAATCTACCTGGATACGAGTATCAACTTCGAGAGCTACCATTATTGGGCTAAGCGCTCTCGTGAGGCTGAAAAGAATATGCGAACCGATAACGTCGGCCTCGCTTCACTAGGCAACGTTATCATCGGCAAAAAGTCCAAAGCGTCGCCACCATCTGATGCTGCTGCTACCACTACCAACGAGAAAAGCGGCGCCCCCGAACCCTCGAATCAAACCGTGAATAGCGATACCTCGGATAGCTGGGGCGTGACCGAAACTGAGTGGGAACAGGCACAGAGAGCGGGCCGTACCGCAACTTGGGGTTCGATCTTCTACTTGATTACCACTGATATCTTGGGCCCCACCAATGTGCCATGGGCAATTAGCAAGATGGGATACGGGCCTGGCTTTGCTCTATACACCGCATTTGGTGCCATGGCGTGTTATTCTGGCATGCAATTGTGGCACATGTTTGTCGGGCTGGACTCGACTCGATTCCCCATGCGCAATTACGGCGATGTAGCGTTTCGAGTGTTTGGCAGCTGGGCTCGTATCGTGGTCAACTTTTTGCAAAGTTTTCAGTTTTTCCTGAACGTGGCCCTTTTGATCACTAGCAACGGACAAGGCTTGGCGCAGATGGCAGCTGGTGTCAATGGCAATGGGTTTCTTTGCTTCATTGTTGCTGAGGTGATTTTCATGCTCATCGGCTTCATCCTAGGGCAAATTCGCACCTTGCAGCGCCTTTCCTGGCTGGCAAATATTGCCATTTGGCTGAATGTTATCGTCATTATAATGACTATGGCCGTCGTCCATCAATATCCTCCGAACTACGAGGCAGTTGAGCAAAGCTACAACATCCCGAAAGGCCCCGTGGAAACGACTGCCTACTGGCCCGAATCTTCAACCCTCAACGACAAAGTGAATGCCATGATGAACGGGGTTTTCGCGTACGGTGGCGCGACATTATTCAATGAACTCATGGCTGAGATGAGACGGCCTTATGATTTCTGGAAGGGATTCATCTGCGCCGAAATTTTTATTTATGCTTGCTACCTGATCATGGGCATGGTTGTCTACAGTGCCCAAGGCCAATTTACCTTCAACCCTGCTTATCAGGGTAAGTTTCTTTAACTTGTTACCCCCTCTTCCACCGTACTAACGTTGCTTCTCAGGCATTCCGAATAGTGCTTATCGCTTCCAAACCCTTGGAAACGCAATTTCCTTTATCACCGGCGTCATCGCCGCTCTGCTCTACGGAAATATCGGAATCAAGGTATTCTATTCTGCCGTTCTTCGTGATGTCTTCCACTTCCCCCCGTTGGATAGCCGTCGGGGGAAATGGTTATGGATTGCGCTCGGTAAGTTATTCGATCAACTCAAGGTTGAGGTCACTACTAACATCTACTAGTCCCGATCTACTGGTGTCTTGCATGGGTCATCGCTGCCGCAATTCCCCAAATCAGCAACCTGACCTCTTTCGTCGGCGCGGCCTGTATTTTGCAATTCTCTTATACCTTCCCGCCCATGCTGCTTGTTGGATACAATATCCAGAAAGACGCAATGTTACCTGAGGAAGAGTACAATCCGCAGACCGGTGAAGTCAACCGCGTGGATCACGGTATTCAACGCTGGATCCGAGGATACAAGAAGAAGTTCGTTTGGAATACATTTGACGTAATCTACTCTCTTGCTGCGCTGTCATCCGCTGGACTGGGTATTTGGGCATCTGTCACCTCAATGCGCGAAAGTTTTGCAAGTTCAGCACTGACGCCGTTTACCTGCGCGAACCCAGCTGGATAAATTACAAGGTCGATATTGGTGCCTGGGACTGTTGAAATACGAATGTGTCTTTGGTGTCTTTTTTTGGTGATATCTGTAGTATATAAGAGTTAGTGGCCCCTGGGGTTTTAGGAAAGTCAATAATTTGTATCAGCCATGGGGGTTAAAAAATATCAATCGCATCCACTTTTCTACTCCAAACCTGCTTCAAGTTAGTTTAATCTGATACACTATTCTGGCAAATGAATAAAAAACTTCAGAGCACCTCTGTGACCTCACATGGACTCACTGGAACTCGATCGAATGGATATCAGGGCTTATGTTCTTATCTAATCAGTCATCCTTCGACAACAAGCTATGTACACATTCGTACCTTGAGCACACGCTTGGTCATATGGTTTCATTGATTTGGATTCTACCTGGCTATTAGGATAAGCTTAAACTTTTTCTCCTGGGGCTGTTTACAGCTTCGTCTCGAGAAGCGGATCATTGTTTTTATGAAAGGACGGTGTCTGCATGACAGAATGGGGTCCAAAACAGCCTCAAATCAGATAATCCTTCCAAATTAGGTATGCAAATCGCAATTGACGAGATTGCATAGTCTGCTCTGAATTCTTATTGGATATCACTTACGCTAGTCTACTTAAGGTGGATCTTGCGACGTCTAATTTTAGGCTGCCAGGACGTCAACAATGCCACGTGATTTTGATGGAGAAGGCTGGGTTTGCGCGCAATTTCTGTTTCAGTACGGAGCTACGGAATACTGTTCAGGGGGATAAGCACTAACTGATCGTGGGACGTGAAGAAACAAAATCCGCCTCGTGTTCGGTAATTGGTGACCCACTGGATCTTCGGAACCTGTTCACAATGCGGTTAGCTGTTCCTCACAGATCATCAAGGTTTGTATGGATTACTGTACGAGTTCACAGGATTTTTCAACGAGCAATTGGATATCGCAATGATGCTTAGGTTTGGAAATTTTCAAGCTTGTGCTCGTGTGCACTCGATTTACTTTCGGTGCACACAGGTGTGACGATGTGGCGGCTGCATTGTTGACTTGGCTGTCAACCTATTTGACCAAAACACAGCCCTATGCACCCCAATAGGAGCCAGGTCGCTCCATATCTCTTGAAACGGAAAAAAATACTGCGGCTGGACTCCGCTCGACGAGGCTGAGACCGAATTAGCGGTGCAGCGCGAGCCAATCAGCTGGTCGAATCTGATTTGAGAATCAGCTCCTCCGTGGGGGCCGTTGACGCACAGCCTCGCCCAAGGAACTTTATAAAGTCTTGGGCAGCTTGCTCATCATAAGCATCGACTACAAAAATTTTAACGACCTCCACGAATACGTGCACGACTATCACCATGGCATCAGACGACAATCTCTACGAATACTACAAGCCCAACAAGATTGTGGCCATTGTTTTCGCGGCCATTTTCCTTGCCACATCAGTCATACACACTTGGAAAATCTTCACCACGCGACAATGGTTCGGCATTGCTATTCTCCTTGGAGGACTTTGTAAGTGCTCTACTCACTCCTTCTGCCAAAATATTGAAACGGGATTGACTAACACGGAAATTTACTTCTGAACAGTTGAGTTTGTGGGTCTCCTAGCACGAGCCTACGGACATGATCACTTGGACAAACTCCCCCCATACATTGTTCAGATGGTCCTGATTCTCCTGGCGCCAATTCTTTACGCTGCCGCAGTCTACATGTTCTTTGGACGTCTGGTTGTCGCGTCTGGGCACCCTAAGCTCTCGCTGATCCGCGTCAACTGGGAAACCAAGATCTTTGTTACTGGCGATATCCTCTGTTTCCTGGTCCAAGCCTTTGGAGCTGTCAGCCTTGCCAACCTGGTCAACTCTCATGATAGTGACACCGCGCATAAAGTCGATGTCGCGAAAAACGTCATCCTCGCTGGTCTTGCACTGCAGGTGATCCTTTTCCTGGTCTTCCTCGTGTCAGCTGTGATCTTCCATATCCGAGTATCGAAGCGTCACATTGCTAAGTCGGTCGATCCAACCCTGCGCCTGCAACTGATGATATATTCGATCTATGCGACCGGCGTTCTCATCACAGGCCGAAACATCTACCGTCTTATTGAGTACAAGAGTGGGAATGGTGGCTACCTCCAAGAGAACGAGTGGCCGCAATATGGCTTGGATGTCGGTCTGATGGCAATTTACATGGTTATCACCTTCTTCTGGTACTTTGCGGATACCAAGGCACGCGCAAACAACCCTGGAAAATACGGTCGTCTTCCCGAAGACCAGGCAACCTGGTCGGGCAACATCAACGATGACAGCTTCCCTCTCAACCACCCCAACGCTTATGAATCTGGCTATGCCAGTGGCCCCCACCTCCCGCCTCCTCAGGTCACCGCATACAACAATACCGCGTATAACCCTGCATATGACCATAATAACCCTGGATATAGCCATGCCTGATCTGCTTTCCTGGATAATTCGTTTATGCGTTCGAGCCCTCTTGAAGGATGATAGAGACCAGGCATTTTTAAGCCTTTTATGAAGCCTTTCCTTTTATTATACCACGTTACTGCGATATTTAGAATCATGTTCGATTAATAAAAACGATAATATCTCACATCTATTTCTGTAAATGCAATGTCAATATGTAATGGAGAAAATCAAAAGGTCCACAGGGTACTTATATCGCCGACGTGTTGTCACGCAACAACTTGAAAGATACTACTAAGCTCATATTTTATTGATACATCGATTCTTGATCTAGTACAAATTCCGTCGCGTAGTATCATTCAAGCATTTTACAGCAGGTCCATCTCCGAAATATGCACCACTGCTCAATGGTTATGTCTAGGCTCATCCCAACGCTGCGCCACTCGCTGGTACTTGACAGCATCACGGAGGACCATACCCTCGTTCAATTGATCAGTTTCACGACGGAAGATCTCCTGCCATGGAGTATGACTCTCTGGGCCATTATACCCACCATTAGCCTTCAATTCAGCGCGGCGAACCTCAAGTTCTGCGGGTTCAATAAGAATGTCAACGCTTCGCTTGTTAAGATCGACCCTTAAACGATCTCCATCGCGTAAAATTGCAAGGTTGCCACCCGCAGCCGCTTCAGGACTTGCGTTCAAAATCGATGGCGAGCCCGATGTGCCAGATTGGCGGCCATCGCCAATGCAGGGGAGGGCATTTATCCCCTGGCGCAGCAAACGGGCTGGTGGGTGCATATTAACCACCTCGGCGGCACCGGGGTATCCTAGTGGGCCAGCGCCACGCATAACCAGGATGGTGGTGTCATCAATTGGCGTTTCGGGGTTGTCAAGTCGGTCATGGTAATCCTAGGGGCCATCAAATACAGCAACAGCACCCTCAAAGGCATTCAAGTCGTTCGGATTCTCGAGGAATTTCCGTCGAAATTGCGGGGATATCACACAAGTTTTCATGATAGCCGAGTTAAACAAGGTACCTTGCATATGAAGGAATCCAGCATCAGGGACAAGTGGGTCATTGTAAGGTCTGATGATCTTCCTGTTCCAAGACTCCTTCCCACGCACGTTGGTTTCGATCGTCTCCCCATTACAAGTCAATGCTCCAGGTCGTAGTTTTCCAGCCTCGAGCAACTCGGCCATAATAGCAGGGAGGCCACCAGCCCGATAGTATTCTTCGCCTAAGAATTCGCCGGCAGGCTGCATATTCAGAAGCAGCGGAATATGGAATCCAAGTTGATCCCAGTCATCAAGTGACAGCTCAACCCCAATGTGCTTAGCCATAGCGTTGATGTGGATAGGGGCGTTGGTGCTGCCACCGATTGCCGTATTTGTGACAATCGCATTTTCGAATGCCTCGCGGGTCATGATATCGCTTGGTTTGCGATCTGCATGGACCATCTCCACAATACGTTCGCCGGTCTCATAAGCACATTGGCCGCGCTGTCGATATGCCGCTGGGATAGCGGCTGAGCCTGGAAGAGCCATGCCCAATGCTTCTGCGAGGGCATTCATGGTTGAAGCTGTCCCCATTGTGTTACAATGACCCACAGATGGTGCTCTGTCACGAATCAGCCTTCATGTCGACACTGGCAGTGATGGGGAGAAACGATATCATACCCTCGGGAAATGTAGTCCACAAACTCCTCACGGTTGATCTCACCCGTGGCATACATCTCTCTTCCTTTCCACACCACCATTCCCGAGCCTGCCAGCTCATCATTCTTCAAATAACCGTTGAGCATAGGTCCGACATTGAGACAGATCGCAGGTATATTCTGTGTCCTTGGTCAGAGTAAACATTTGAGGGTTTTTAATTACAACATACCACTGTAGCTGCGGCCATCAATGCGGCCGGCGTAGTTTTATCACATCCGGTCAAAAGAACGACTCCATCCAAGGGGTACGCATATAAGATCTCGACCAGCCCCAAGTACATCAAGTTGCGGTCCAAGCAGGCTGTGGGACGGCGCGAGCTTTCCTGAATTGGATGGCAAGGGAATTCAAGCGCAATTCCTCCCGCACTCCGAATGCCTTCTCTGACACGCTTCACAAGCTCCAAGTGGTGTCGGTTGCAAGGCGCAATATCGGATCCTGTCTGCGCAATACCAATCACTGGTTTGCCCGACATGAGCTCCTCGCGCGTCATACCATAGTTAAGGTATCTCTCGATATACAACGCTGTCATTCCTGGGTTGCTTTCACTATTAAACCAACGTGCTGACCGCAATTTGCGGCCCTGGCGTGGAATCACGAGGCCATCTTTGTACCCGGCCAACTTCTTCTCCAAATCGCGAGTGCGCTTTCGTAGGGCAAGGAGCTCTGTCTCACAATCTTCAATATTAAATGGTTGAGAGGCGCCATCGCAGGAGCAACCTTTGCATGAAGATTGAGAATTGCACGACATAATGGGAACAAAGGTATTTCAAGCACGGTCTGAAATGCGACAGTGAAATGAGCCCAAATTGAATGGGTTAAATAGTATCACAATAGAAAATCGAAATCATCTCTTCTAGGCCGACAGAACCCCGCATATATAGGACGTGCACCCTGAGTAATAAGAGAAACCGAGGGCAGGCCGAAGAAGAAGGCGCCGAACCGGCGCCGACCCCACGGAGTTCCTCCGGCATCCCACGTCTTAGTTACTATATATGCGCGCAGTGATTGGACTAATAGCCACTAATATCGGATATGAAGCGGAATACCAGTATAGTTTGCACCGCAATCAGACTCCCATTCTTGACTATGTCAATTTTCCCATATTCATGGGGTTTCGTCGCACGCCGCAGCAACCAAAATGTCTCCCCCACACTCGGCATGACAGAGGCCACTCCACAGCTACGAGATTCGTACCCACCCAAGCACTTCACTGTGGTAGTACATATGCACATAGCAAAGAGTCAAAATAATGCAACATGAAAGATGATTTCTAGCGACTAGCTAGTCTACTGTACGGTCATGATCGTGGATGGGAGATGTTCGCGTCCCGAGAAGAAATCAAACAAAACAGAGAATGTGCAAGACCCCAAACGCCTTCTATGACTGAAAGACAGGATATCTCTTTTTTCGAGCGCTTACTGAGCGGCGCACTGCGCCGGCTCTTCTTCATCATCGTCAACCCAAGCCGAACCACCCTGCGCATCCTGGGCGCCGAACTCCTCCATGTTGCCCTTCGGATCGAACTCAACTTCGTCCACCGTCTCGGCTGTGATGGGAGCCTCAGGCCCGGGAAGCACCTGCTTGATCTTCTCGAGCATCTCAGGGGTAGGCTTCCAGTTCTCTTCGGGGAACGTGACGTTGACAACTAAGTAGAGATCACCCTTGGAGTCGCTGCGCTTGACGGGCATACCCTCGCCCGGGATCTTAAGAACCTGTAGAGGTGAGAGAACCTTGCCAGCCGGGTGTGTGAGCTCGATACCACGACCGTCAAGGTGCTTGATCACCACGCGAGAGAACCCAGTCAAAGCCTCAGCCACTGTGACATCGAAGCTAGCCCGAAGGTCGGAACCAGCGCGGTCAAAAACTTCGTGCTCCTCCTGCACCAGGCGGAAGATAATGTCACCGGGCTCTTGGTCAGGTACCTGGTCCGCTTCACCCTCCAACACAATCTTGTCTCCCTCACTAAAAACGGGGTCAGTCAATCTTCATTTAGCATATCAAAACGGATGAGTGTGGAAACATACCGAGAGCCAGGAGGAATATACATCTCAAGAATCTTCTTCTCCTCGGTGGTCTTCTTGCCCTTGCACTTCTTACACTTATCCTTGGGGCTGAAGAAGCGACCCTGTCCGTTACATGTGGTACAAGGCTGGGCCGACTTGGTGAGAAAGCCGCCCTGTTGCATGATAACTTCCCTGATTCCCTGACCCTCGCAGGTGGAGCACTCCTTGGCCTTGGCCTTCTCCTTGCCACCCTTGCCCTTGCAAAGACTGCAGATAACGTTCTTAGTGCTGGCGAATTTGACGGTCTTTCCCTTATAAAGCATCTCTAGGCTGACTTCGTAGTCTTGTTGCTCATTGCGGCTTCGGCGAGGCTGGCCACCTCCAGGCATACCTCCCATCCCGGGCATACCTCCCATGCCAGGCATGCCTCCACCCATGCCGCCCATACCACCGAACATCTGCGCCAGAAGATCGTCAAGGTCGACATCGCCGGGCATACCACCACCCATACCTGGGTCACCGGAGCCATTGAAAGCAGACATGCCGTGGGTGTCGTAAATGTGGCGCTTCTGGTCATCGTACAGGATTTCGTAGGCCTCTTGAACGGCCTTGAATTTGATCTCGGCAGTTGGGCGCTCATCTTCGGGAACTTTATCGGGGTGGCTAGAGAGGGCGGCCTAGATATGATCATTGTCAACGCTGTATCTCCCAGTGCAGTCGCGAATGGCGGTCACACCTTGCGGTAAGCCGAGCGAATTTCATCTTTGCTCGCCCCTCTTTGGATCTCAAGGACCTCTGTATCGTTGGAAAATATCAAGTCAGCCCTGCTGTATCATTTCCGTGTGCGCGATAACGTCTATCATCATTTCGCATACCGTAGAGGTCGACTTCAACTTGAGCCACTGCAGGTCCCATTAGTAACAGTCAACAAGCCGATCGGAAAGGACGAGGACAAGAACCTACTGCTTGCAGATATACAGAATTGCAACACCTAAATACTGGGACGATACCAGAATGAGAATGACAAAAGCACTTGAACGAGGGTGGAGCGGTGTTGACGTGAAAGAGAAAAGAGGAAAGAGGAAAGAGAAGATCAGGCAGGAAGCCGAACAGAGTTAAAGTTGGTCATCGAATTTTTGCGGGAAGCTTCCAATCGCGCGGAGCTGCCGAGCCTCCGCAAAAAATTCCCCTTCGAACCACCCCAATCAACCTTCGCCGATCACCTCACATCCAATCCGATTTCAATGAGGACTACTCCCAGTGGCCTTTTGGCCCGGCGATCCTGGACCTGCATTCAATGCAGAGCCTTGTCCTCCTCCTCATCCTCATCCGCGGGCGCGCAATTCCGCAAACCGAAGAACAATCTCCCCGACGCCCCTGCGCGCACGCGTTTCGCTCCCTCACCAACCGGATATCTTCACTTGGGCTCTCTCCGGACAGCACTGTTTAACTATCTTCTTGCCAAGCGGACTGGCGGTCAGTTCCTACTGCGCATTGAGGATACCGACCAGGTTGGTCTTCGCATTTGGAATCAGGCATGAACCATTTGCTAAGAGACACAGAAACGGACAATCCCAGATGCAGAGCAGAGACTATACGACGACCTACATTGGGCAGGACTTCATTGGGATGAAGGTAACTTCAGGCCAAGTGCGATTTGACGCAATCAGCACAAGCTAACCGGCAATGATAGGTCCTGTTGTTGGTGGTCAATACGGACCATATAGACAAGTGAGAGTCCATCCTATCCTATACCTCGAACATGACTGATACATTTTGTCCTAGTCCGAGCGGACTGCTCTCTACCGAACCCATACAAACGATCTAATCAACAACGGCCATGCCTACCGATGTTTCTGTTCCTCCGAGCGGCTCGACTCCCATGCCCGCCATCGTAGTCAAGCTGGACTAGCACCCGGATACGATCGGAAGTGTGCCGACATCTCTCGTGAGGAGTCCGAGGACCGCGCCTTCAAGGGAGATTCGCATGTTGTTCGGTTGAAGGTGGATGGATACCCCATGTTCAACGACCTCGTCTACGGCAAGACCGGACAGAACAAGCTCAACGTCAGCAAACTAGACCTAATCGACCGCGTCTATGATGACCCCATCTTGCTGAAATCGGACGGACACCCGACATACCATTTGGCTAATGTAGTGGATGATCATTGTATGGAAATTACCCATGTCATTCGAGGCACGGAGTGGATGCCCTCTACGCCAATGCACATGGCGCTTTATAATGCTTTCAAGTGGACACCTCCGCGATTTGGTCACGTTCCTCTTCTTGTCGATAAGAACGGACAGAAGCTGAGCAAGCGAAATGCTGACATAGACCTCTCCTCGTTTAAAGACCAACAAGGAATCTTCCCAGCGACATTGGTCAACTTTGCGGCACTCTTAGGCTGGTCTCATTCACAAAAGTCCGATATCTTTAATCTTGAAGAGTTGGAGAACATCTTTAATCTGAAGATCACTCGGGGAAACACTGTCGTCGCATTCGAGAAGCTCTGGTTCCTTCAGAAGGCTCATGCCCAGCGATTTGCAGCCGATGGTGGACATGACTTTGATCAAATGGTGAACAGGGTTTCCGCTGTTGTTGAGGAAAGCCAGACTCAAAGCTCCCTTGCTAGGATCTTGGATGGTCGTGCACTCAACGAATATGTCGCTCCTCTTCTGCGTGCCGATGCCAAGTCCTACACAACAGCATCGGAGTTTGTTGAACGCAACTCCACCTTCTTTACCACAGAACTCGATCGATCCCCCTATACCCCTGCCTCTACACCCATCACGTCATCGGATCCGGCACCAACTCCCACCATTCCAATGCAAGCACTCCATACTGCTGCTGCTGCTGCCTTCGCTCTCGTGCCATCTGCTCATTGGACCTTGGAAACGCACCGAATGAACATCACTTCATATGATGGCTCCGAGTCTGTAGCACTGCCCTCCGAGCTACAAGATGCACCAATTGCCCTGGATAAGCTATTCAAGAAAGAACTGTACCACTACCTACGGTGGGCTCTTTCGGCTTCGGCACCAGGACCTGGTATCCCCGAAACTCTGGCTATTTTGGGACGAGACGAGTCCATGCGCAGGCTGCAGGAAGCGAAGGCTATGACCAAGTCCTTAATTCCAGAGACCGGTCGACGAGTTCCCAAGTCCTCTGCCAACAAGGAGAAGGACGCGGACCGGAGTTGGATGGGCTCTCTGGCTCCTGGGAAACAATAAAGAAACCTCGAGCGGTCGACGAATTGTACAATATGTATTACCTCCAAGCATGGAGGGAAATCAGCATGATCGAATAGCTTGTATCTGTATATATGTTTTTTTTGTTTTCTAAAACAAAGAATGCAACCATCCATGAAGAATCAAAGACAAATGCGATGAGTGGCCTGCAGAGCCGAGTGATCCATGGATTATCCAGCTAGGATATTCCAAAGCTTTCCATACCAAGTGGTTGGCATTGTGACCTCCCAATGCTGGTTCTCAACCTCCAAGCGCCCAGTATCAAGATCTGCTTGAAGGGGGGAAACAAAAGCATCACGGAATATAAGCTTATGGCCAATCCACAGTACTGCAAACAAGATCACGCTGATATATGCCACAAAAAAATTCTCCACACTAAATGACGGAATCCAAGCTGTGAATCCCTGTGTGAATATGATCAAAATGTTGACAAAAAGTCCATACCAGGCAAGATATGGTTGCAAAGGTGCCTTGTAAGGAAGCACATCTCTGCTGATCTTGCGGGCCTTCAAAGCTCGCATGAACGCTATGTGGCACATATTCAGGGTGGCCCAGGCTATGAACCCGGCAACTGCCGAGATATTCAGCAGCCAATTGAAGACTGTTGTTCCTGAATTAGAAACGTTCAAAAAGCCAAGAAGGCCAATGGCTGAGGTGAGTAAGACCCCATAGAATGGTACGCCGCCTTTGGTAGTCTTGGTGAAAAAGGAAAAGGCAAACCCTTCTTGTGCTAAGCCAACAAGAATTCTGCTGCCACTGTAGACATTTGAATTGGCTGCAGATAAAACGACGGTCAAAAGAACAGCGTTTATGATACTGGGCAAAACCTTGACGCCTGCCAATTGCGCAGCGATAACAAATGGTGATGCTGCTGCGTTAGATGCACCCGACAGCAGATCCTTATTATCATATGGCACAAGAAGACCAATAAAGAAAACTGTCAGAACAAAAAACAAAATGATACGAATGAACGTGATTCTGATAGCCTTTGGAATCGTCCGGCGTGGGTTTTCTGTTTCGCCTGCTGCGATACCGACAAGTTCCGTCCCCTGACACGAGAATCCGGCTTGAATGAGGACCGCCCAAAAGCCAACAAACTTAGCCGTTGGTCCAGGAGTTATGAGGTAGTCGGCAAAAGGCCCAGGGTGAACCCAATTATGAAATCCCAGGTAGCCTTGATCACCAGCACCAGCATCAATGCAAATGGCGAAGATCATAAATCCAATCACCGTAAAAACCTTAATACTCGAGAACCAAAACTCAACCTCGCCATAAAAGTTAACCGGTAGCATGTTTAGCAAGGTCATCAACACCCAGAAAACGGCTATAAAGATAGAGATTGGAATCGAGCTGTTCCAGTATTCGATAATCAAACCAACTGTGACCAGCTCCAGAGCAAATGTGATGGCCCATGAAAACCAATAAAGCCAGCCCATGGCAAATCCGAGACTTGGATCAACTAAACGTGTTGCATATGATGTGAATGCTCCGGAAATTGGTATGTAAGTGGCGATTTCGCCCAGGGAGGTCATCACGGAGAAAACGATAGTAGCGATGAAGATGTATGCGATGAGCGCGCCGACTGGCCCGGAATGTGCCAACGCAGTTCCACTTCCGATGAAAAGACCGGTTCCGATGGTTCCACCTGCATTTTCATCAGTTAGCATTACATCCTTGCTCCTTCGCAAGCTCAGCACACCACTAACCAATTGCAATCATATGCAAGTGCCTGCTCTTCAACTTGCGCTTCAGTTGCGGCGAGCCGTGGGGCACTCCGGACACAACCTGGTCGTCATAGCCAAGTTCATTGGTAGGCGAGAAGAAAGCAGAATTCCCCTTGGACATAATCGTGCCATCTTTCTCCACTTCGGTCATGGTTCTTGTGGGGAAGGCGATCGAGGCAAGAATAATGGAGGAGCACTTCAACGGTGGAGTACAAGAGGAAAATCAAGATCAAGAGGGGGTAAACGGATTTTTTTCTATTTCCCCGAGGAAACCTGAATAGGCCTCGGCTTTAGAGCCCCAAATTAATCTAAAGGACTGGTTCGAGGGCCAGAATTTTGAATTCGAAGCTAAATGCTTGGCCGCAGGCCGTCCCAGTCAACCGTCTCTACAAAAAGCCACTCCGATCCAAGCCCATACAAGCCCCATAAGCCTCTCAAATCCTGTCCTAACAAAACAAAATGAACATTCCGGCAAGATGCTTCTTGTTCAGAAATTGTAGAAACCCCCATCTGAAGCTCATGTTGCCCGCGTGCCCCTAATTCTCCGACCCCGCATGTGGTTTCTCGCCCGCACTGCCCTAACTGACTTAGTCTCCCTCCGAACGGTTTAACCTCGCTAAAACCACCCTCTTATCTCGCTTTTTCGCCCGACCTCCTAGAAAGGGTCTAGATCGGAAGTGCTACCAGAGCTTAAGTTATGTGGCCATGGCGCGTTATCGCGAAGACGGTCAAGTCTTCTCTTCCGGCATTACATTCCGTGGCCACCTACCACGTTCCAACGTGGGTTCTTGCGTGCATTTTCTCATATAACCTGTCTTATCCAGTCTAGCTTGGTCACGGTATGACGCTTGTGATTAAAGGATATAAGAATTACAATTTTTCACCATGTTGCTTCCGTTTATAAAGACCAAGGGGTCACTTATTAATTTCCCGTCGCCCAGTCACCTTTCATCAACACTCTTTGCCCGCTATTCTAAGTTACTTTAGAAACTCCTCGGGCTCAAGATGGTAGCCCTAGCTGGAAAGCCATCTTTCATCCGACTAGATGCCGCCAAAGACTCTACAACACCTGCACAAGTCATTGAGGTCCTTGAACGCGAAGGAGGTGTAATCATCGAAAACCTCATCTCTCAAGAGCTGGCGCAACAGATCAAGTCCGACTTAAAGCCTCACTTTGCTGGTGATACCCCAGACAAATATGGCTTTTTTCCCGAGACCACTCAGCGAGCAAGCGGCTTGCTAGGTATCTCCGACGCATGTGTTGAGCTCGCATGTAATCCTCTCTATATCAGCGTGGCCAATGCCATGGTCTCCTCTAGCTACACCTTCTGGAGGGGGGATCATCAGGAGACTGTGAGCGGGAAGCCAATAATTTCTTCCACAGTAGGATTTCGGGTTAATCCCGGAGGTCGACAACAGGTCCTGCACCGCGACGATAAGTACGCTCAGCCCTATGCCACCTCTTTTCTGTGTAATCCCGCTAAGTATTATGAAAAGTGACTATCATCCCAGTGACAAGAAGTTACCTGTGATGATTGGTTGTGTGACTGCATTGACTAAGACGACAAAAGAGAATGGCGCCACGATTGCCATCCCCGGATCGCATTTATGGGGGCCAGAACGACGACCTCTAGATGAGGAAGCTATTCCGGCAGAGCTTGAGCCGGGCGATGCATTGATCTTCTTGGGCAACACATATCATGCTGGAGGTGCTAATATCACGGAGTAGGTTCTGTCCTTGCAGGGTATTAGTCTAGCTTCGTCATACTAACCTGTTTGTTGCAGGAACGACTATCGAGAAACGGTCGGCATATTCCTCTGTCAGCCCACTTTACGTCCTGCCGAGAACCAATTTTTGATGATACCACTTGAGAGGGTCAGGCAGCTGAAGCCTCAAGCCCAGAGGCTTCTGGGGTACGGACTGTGTGAGCCTGGCGTCGGGTTCATGAACTATTCGGATCCCATGAGGGTCCTATTCGGTGTGGAGGACGAAGAGACCGTCAATATGTGATGAGATGAAAGCCATGTGAAAGCTTGAAGGAATAATTCATTCGGTTGACTTTTTCCCCTTGTGTGGGTTCTGGTTAGCGGACTATTTGCCGTCCCTATGTTTACTACTGATCCATGCCAAGGTGCAAGAGTACATAGTTATGTATACCATCATATGAGTATCTATCACCAACCGAATCAGAAAAAATGAATCGAGGAGAAGAAAAAGACCAAAGTAAATATATCTATTCGTTCAAGAAGCTTCAATCACCGACACAATAACTTCAGTATAATGTATACTAACTGTTTCCCTCGGGGTGGCCGATAAGGCGTGCGGGGTAGTTTGACGGCAATTAATTAGAGTAACATCACGAGTTCGGCACTTCTCTTACCATTGAGTCACCACATTTTTCAACATCTCCAACCGGTAGTGATGTCCTCTTATACTGGCAAAGCCAGGAAGAACGTTCGCATCGACTTACTCCCACCCGATCGTCGACTAGCATCGAAAGGTATGCATATACTCGAGTACATGCAGCGACACCGCGACTAATAAGCCACAGATTGCCGCTGCTGCATTAAACGCCGCATCAGATGCGATCGGACGGTCCCACAATGCCAAAAATGCAATATTCGTGGGTTTTCCTGTCCTGGCTTTCCCGTTCTTCATCTGAGATGGGACCAGGGTGTTGCTAGCCGTGGACACCTGACAGGCAAAAAGGTCCCTGTCTTGAGAGAAAAACATCAGACCAAAAAACACGATTCCAACGGTTTTGATTATTTGATTTCTTCTGAGTCGAGAAGGACTCTCGCCTCAACGAACCTGGATTTGGTGAACCAACAACTCTCTAGTTCATTATCCGAAAAACTACTCCAGCACTTCTTGTCTAATGTCGCATTTCGACTGACATGGCTCGATGGTCCGAGTAACCCATGGAGAAATCTTGTTTTCCCTTTAGCAAGCCGATCGCCATGTCTTCGTCTGTCTATACTGGGTCTTGCTGCTGCCCATCTCTCTGCCATAGCTACCGAGCATGATCAATCAAGCATGATGGAAGTCAACACCAGAATTCGGAATCAGATACTCAAAGTTTTGAGTCAGAAGATGCGCTTTGAACTCAACAAGGCTTCTGCTTCGTTTGACACGACACCCGGAGATTCTTCACTAATTGAGACACTTGCTTCGATGGTTGTCCTCTGTTATGGGGAAATGCATATCCCCGGATCAAACGATTGGAAACTCCACCTTCGCGCCTGCCGGGCTATTATTGAAAGACATGATCTTCAAAGGCTATATCGGCAGTTTCAAAATGCTGCTCTTAAGTTCTTCATCAAGGAAGTCGTCGACTTAGAGACGTTCGGCAACGTTTCGGTTTTTGCAACGGACCTCACCACAAGAGGGTATATGTCCGAGTCTCTGACATCTAATGACCAACCCTGGACCTTCACAGCACTTATCAATGACATAACTGTCGCCGAAAGGTCACAGTATGATAGCCATGGTGCCCTTTCTACCCCTGCCTTGGAGAATTTAGACATGCGGTACTGGTACGTCAAAATATTAAGCGCATATGACAAAGCCACATCCATGAACACCCTCCTAGCTACAGATAATAAATCTATGGCGACGCCTTTTCACGCTATCATTGAAGCTCATTACTACGCATGTCTACTCTACAGCTACCAAGCCATGATGCCCCAAGCAAGAGGAACCGGAGAACTACAATCAATCTTTGATTCTCTCTGGCAAATCGTCGGATCGCTAGCTACCAACCCATCTCTCCAATTTGCCCACGACATATTTTTCCCTCTCTTTATTGCTGGCACGGAGTGTCAGACGAGAGAGCAGTGCTCCCAAATCGAGGCATTATTCATGCAATCGATATCTGCCACTGGCTTCTGGTGTAATTATTCAGTCTTGCAGTTTCTTCGCCTATTATGGAGCCAGACCGATGTGGAAGGGGAAAAGAATTGGATCCAATTCGCCAGGCTGAACAAAGCGAGAATTAGCACCTTCTGTGTTTTTTAATATGATTATCTGTAAATATAATATGAACGTGATGAAATGAGCATCCTAGGTGATATTCGTACACAAATTACTCCACCTGCCGTTAAAAAACTGAGAGATCTCAACCAAGGAGTACAAGTTCTACAGTGGGGTTCTCATACTTATGCAACGCCACTGTATCGTACCTACTTAGACGAATGGAAAGAAAATGCGGTTTGAAAGATATGATATTATCAGAAAAAAAAATACAAGCGGGCACTGTACGGCGCTAGAAGTAAACAGATAAGACAAGACAGTCGCACTAAGACGACGCAGCAAGGAAATCCAACCCCGCATGATCGAGAGCCAGAGAAGAGGGAATAAACCGTAAGCACCAAGCCGTAGCAAGACAAAAGCAAAAACAACCACAAGACAGACGAATAAGGAACGCCTTGCCAGAATAACCAGAGAAATAACACAAATTAAAAGGAAACCCGTTCAAGGTTGAGAGAGAAGCTCTGTCGTGAAGAGAACGATGTCGGGAAAGTGAAAAAAACCACCCTCGAGCAACAGAAGAAAATTTCCACTGCTGTGGACTGGAAAAGGCATCGACAGAAGAAAAGAAGAGCATAAACAGGATTGACATGATGTGCATCGTAATTTTGAACACGAAGGAAGAGTGAAATGGGCGTATGTCGATAGTGGATGCGTGTGGGGAGACACCAGCCCGATAGGGGAATCTGGGAGGAAGCTCATTCGTAAAGGATCATCAATATCCGTCATGAGCCATGAGCCGTACAGAGTCCAGTCATGGGATCGTCAAGTAAGCCAAGCGATTGCGTAACCACAGCTCAATGTTCGAAAGCGCCAAACATAAGAGAAAAAATGTTCCAGGGAATTGAAATGCAGGAAGCGTCAGAATGTCAAGATAGAGTAAATAGAGTACGCTTTTAGCGATCAGTAGGTCTCAAACTCATCAGCCCATTCCGAGTCGCTACCCGCAACCCGGAGGACCTGACCGGGGTGAGGTCCGTCAGGACTGACACTGCGGATACCCTTGCTCTTCTTGCCCAAGAAGTCCATACTGTCATCAGGGGCGAAGCGCTTGCCATGGGCCGCACGGATCTTGCCATAGTAAACATCGCTAGTGTCGGCTTCCGCGTCGGATGCATCATCAAAGGTCTCCCAATTCTCCGAGCCGGAGATAGTGGTGTTTCCAGCCGATGAGCTCGATGTTTGACGAAGGGCAGGTGGAGGTGGCGCGTGCGAAAGGTAAGGGTTAGCACGAGGGTAGTTTTGAGACGAATTCAATGATAGAGACGACAAAGATGAGTGAGAAGAGTGGGAGATTCCAATTTGGCGGTGGTTGGACATGACTGAAGAGCTCATGAAAGACCGCTGACGATCATCATAAACGTCTTCGGGGCTCACTGGACGGACGAATGCACTCGACATAGCGCTATTGCAGCGAGGCGGCTCCACCAGGTGGCTATTGCGCTCCTTTGACTCGACAGTCAATGCACGCATTCTTGGGGGAGGCCCACGGGGAGGAGCCATCTTGGAATTGACGGTGCTGGAGGAGTAATTTCCGGGTCCATTACGGCGTTCGGGAGAGTTGTTTCCATGAGGCATGTTGCTCAATGGAGCACGAGCCGGAAGCTTGGTGGGAGACTTGGCTCCCGATCGAGCGCCAGAGTATCCAATAGTGTTATGCTTCACAGGACCACTTCCATTTGGAGTCTTGGTGGCAGAACGAGGGGGAGGGGGGCCTCGCATAGAGCTACCAGGTCGAGACACTGGTTGGCGTGCTGTGCTAGACTTTGTTGTAGAGGGGGGTGCGGAGGGGGTCTTCGAGCGTGGTGGCGGCATTCTTGAGGCGGGTGCAGGAGTCAAGCAATCAAGATATCGGTCTCCGTGAACCAAGAAGGGCCGTCCATACTCGTCCTCCCAACGCTCCAGCTCTCTGCGCAGATCTGCCTCGAGTTTGGGAAGCTCCTTCGCAATGCGCTTCCGCATCTTTTCTTCGCGCAGAAGCTTGCCAGGGTCTCGCCTCTCGCCCTTGTTTCCTCGGGCCATCAAACGGGAAGCGTCTTGGCTTGAAGATGAGAGAGCTTCGCGATCCGAAAGAATACCACGGTGTCTGTCAATCATCTCCAGTGTAGGTGCGCGCTGTTCCTTGAGTGTCTCCAAACGAGCAATCTCAGCCTCGTGGGCCTCCAGAAGAGCGTCACTGCACACATCAGAGAAAGCGGGTGTAAAGTCGAGCATCTCCTCTTCGGAAAAGAAGAGAGTATCCCAGAGTTCCTGCAGGCGACAGCGGGCATCTTCAACGAACAAATGCATGTTCTGTCTTTTCAGCTCATTAAGGCGAGCCAGCTCTTCTTCAAATTCATTGATCGTGCGAAGACCGCAGCCACGGTTGGTTGCGAGGAAGGCCTTCCGATCAGCTTCTTCGACCCCAAAGCGCTCCCAGAGACTTTCGACATTGGTTCGGATCTCCTTAATCTTGCGCTCGCGGCCCTTCTTTTCCTCCACCAACTTGTCGCGTCGTGCCATCAGGTTACCGAGGTCGGCCTCATGAAGACCAAGCTGCTCGGGAGATTCGCGGTAGCACTTAACGATGTTAGAATCAGTTTGCACTTGCGGGGTGCCCAGCTCCGCCCAGAGCTTGATGATCTCCTCGCTGGTTGTTTGGACATAGGAAACGCGACGGTGGTACTCCTCGTAGACACGGGTGAATTCTGAATCGAGGGCTGTAACATATGAAGGTGATAGATCGAAGCTGGGTGGAATTGTCGAGCCAGGCGCAGTGGGGGGCAATTCAATTTGAAGAAATGATGTTTCAAGATGGGAAGAGTAGGACTCCAGGGCATCGACAAGTTCTGTCCAAGTCAGCAAGCTATGCGCATGATATTTAGGAATGAATCAACTCACTCTTGACCTGTTCAAATCGTTCGCGGTGAAGCTTGCTCATGCCTTCGCTTTTTTCGCGCAAGAAGGCAATACACCGGTTGAGTGGGTAGGTAACGCGCAAATCATCACGGTTGAGTTCATATTGGCCATTTGCCATTTCATCGCCCAGTGAGGCCTCCATTTGTTGAATGACTGTGATAAGTCGTTGAGCTTCTGTCGTCATTTCCTCTTTCTCTCTGGAGGTAGGTTGTGTTAGCGACAAAGGAGAGTTTTTGTTTATCGTGTTGAACTTACTCGTCAACGATCTTAAGGTGGTTGTTCAATGTTTCTGACAACGCGCTGAAAAGCTAGATATTCGGTCAGTCACAAGTTCAAACGCCGATGTGTAGGTTCGAGATCTAGCTTACCTCTGCTTCGCGCGAGTCGCGCTCGCGAGCAGGCACTCCAATGTCATCGAAGATGCCATGCAGTTGCTCAACGATATTGTTGACCTGAGTGGTCAGATAGCTTGTGTCGACCGCCATGGCTAGGTAAGACCCTGTCAGGCAGCGAGGTGTTCAAGTATGAATCAACGAAATATGTCTCCAACGACGGGATGTGTATCGGCACTGCGACTGCGCCTACGCCGAAGGGATCAAAACAAACGAGCCCAATTCGTGGATGGAATGTGCGACACACAGCACCGAACAAAGAAAAAAAACGAGGGAGTGGGAGTGGTCAGTTGCAAGACATGGGGATGCGGATTGCAGCGTAGGGGAGTGTTTATGAGGGGAAGGGCAAGGCTGGACCGCAGTGATAACAGAACAGGTTCATCGTCCCGTCCGCGTTTCCCTGTTTGGTCCGATCGTCTCCAGGGGCAACCACTCTTCACCGCCCTGATTCTGCCACTTTCTGCCCCACACCGCATCGGGGGGGGGCGAGAGGAGGCTCCTCCATTTGACATCTTCCCCTCCATAGTCTCATTCTTCCCCCGCCCTTTTCGTTGATTTACTCCCCCTCACCTAGCACTCCTACTCGGTCTTTCAATTATCCAACTCAAAGGTTCTATATTGAAAAATTGAACAAAATGCAGGCTGCACAGCAGTCCTGGGGTATGTGTTTGTCTCTTCATCAAGCTCCAAATCTGAAAGATCAATCTGACAAAGGACTAACCAATGTGTACTGGTAGAGCTTGAAAACTCCATCAGCGTCTTCGACCCGCAGCGTGATGCCCTTTATCAATACGATGAAGAGACTCAAAAAACCCTCAATGCCCAGCGACCGTGGGCCTCGGACCCTTACTATTTCAAATCAGTACGCATCTCCGCAACCGCACTATTGAAAATGGTGATGCATGCTCGCTCGGGCGGGTCTTTGGAAGTGATGGGTCTTATGCAAGGCTACATCCTCCGGGAGACGTTCGTCGTGACCGATGCATTCCGCCTCCCCGTCGAGGGCACCGAAACCCGGGTCAACGCACAGGACGAAGCGAACGAGTACATGGTATCATATCTGCAATCATGTCGAGATGCGGGACGCATGGAGAATGCTGTGGGCTGGTACCACAGTCACCCAGGGTACGGATGCTGGCTATCCGGAATCGACGTGGCCACACAACAAACTCAGCAAATGACCGGGCCGTTTGTCGCCGTTGTGATCGATCCCGAGCGCACGATCTCAGCGGGCCGCGTTGAGATCGGCGCATTCCGCACTTTTCCCGATGGCTTTACCCCGTCCAAGGAAGCTCAGGAAGATGACGAGTATCAGACCATCCCGCTCGGCAAGTCGGAGGACTTTGGCGCACACGCGAACCAGTACTATTCGCTTGAAACAACACATTTCAAGAGCACGCTCGAGACGGACATACTGTCTTTACTATGGAACAAATACTGGGTCGCCACTCTCAGCCAAAGTCCACTGTTCGCCTCTCGTGACTATGGAAGTAAGCAGATGATGGATCTCAGCGAGAAGGCCCGCAAGGCGACACGGGCAATTGAGGCTAGCGGTCCGCGGGGCGGAGCCACCACAGTCAAGGATCAACAACTTGATAAGGTTGTGCGCGGAGGACAGCGGATCGTATCAGAGGAGATCAAAGGTCTCTTGGCCTCCGAGGTCAAGATGAAACTCTTCCAGGACATTGGGGATAAACCCGCCCCAGTGGCTTAAAGTAAGGGAAGGCCGTTTGGAAAAGGTCCCTTGATGGCATAGATACTGCTACGATTGTTACGCTTCTCTACCTTTGAACTTCATATGATGTCCCCGGCGCTTAGCGAGTCGATTTTCCATTGCTTCAGGATTACCATATCCGAAGAACAACTGCCAATTTCATAGATCTTGGCAGCTCTTTCGCAAACAAAGACGATTTCATCTACCAATCAGCACCAACTGGCTACGGAGTACACATCACATAAATACGTACCTTTAAGTGGGTTTAAATTTCCGAAAGATGAACTGGGAAAATAAAAGAAATCCTTGAATTTTCATCTGCAACCTGTGGTACAGATGGTACATTCTAGACCCGCATGCCTATGTACTACCAGGGCTACTAGTACCAAATAGGTAAGAATAGTCACTGACAGGTCAGATTCATGAGTGTGGATGGATGCAGTCAATACGCTCAAACGAGGAAGGCTAAGAATAAAAATCTTTTTAAAAAAGGCTTCTGTTGACCCGTTTCACGATCGAACCCAGGGTATAAAATATCAGATGAATATAGAAACAAAGTAGATACAAAGAAGCCAATCGATGGGAGAATTGTGTGGTATCTCTGCTCCGATGACGGCCAGTCGAAGAAAATGTGAGAGAAAAAAGCCCGTCTGGCATGCAGAGGGGACTTGAAAGTCGTGATATATCATTAAAGGTGGCATCCAAACATTAACACGGGATATAGCTCACCCACTCCGTCGACAAATGAGAAAGCATATGCAGAAAGTGACAGGGTAGAGTAGTCGCGGGACAAAGAAAATGAGGTGAGCGAATGGCCAAGAAACACACCGCAAATTGACCAGAATGTGCGACAGTTGGAGTAGATTTTAGGGAAGTGAGAGTCAAGTTGGTGTACGGAGTACCCGGGGGGTCAAGGGTTCCGAAGTAAGGTATTGGAGAGAAAATGGGAGTGTTCCCCGGTCGATTTCCCGGAGATGAAATCTATAACGGGAATAGTTGTAAGATGCAGAAAGCAAGGATCCCCGCATTGTGAAGTGATGGATAGGATCATGCATAAGCGGAGGACAACTGCGTGCGGACCAGGTTCACGAGAAGATGGCCCTCGGTTCCGGGTCGATCCCCCACTGGATTGCCGGATAGCAACAGTGATGGGCGGCCGACAAAGACATCCAAGGATTGCTCACAGGTATGGCATGTTCCGCGGCGTGTTTGGCGTGGACGATCTCGGGTGGCGGTATTCGTGCGGAGACTAATTAATTAATATTCGGCACGGTCGCAGGATCCAGCGCCCCCCAAAAGGGGCCGCCGACAGCATGTGTTAGCTGCGGGACGGTGAGACACATGATTTCCCGAGTTGGCGACGTCGTCTATCTCAGAATCCTGATTGGATGCATTCGAATGCAAATCAGTGTGGCAGCGGGTGGGCCACGATATCGGTTGGCGACGGGCGCCCGCAGGTTGCAGGGGGACAGGGGTCTCCGCCACATCCTACAGGAAACCTGACTCTGAGAGCAATCTACGCGGTTCAGAATCGAAGGCGGTTAGTCTCATCTCAAACAAGGTTCAAAACGTTGCCTTTCTTGCTCCCAAAAAAGCAATTCAAAAAAGAAAATGTGAAATATGAGGTCAAATTTGGGTATCGCCGAAACAAGCCAGGCACCATGTCCAGGAATAAACCAAACGAAAAAAAAAGCAAAAACAAAATAGGCTGGAAAAAATCATCGCAAAATAGCAACGGTACTTGCAAAAAGCAAGGAGCCTTTCTCTCTGTGTGTGGTTTCAGCATACCTTGCAATCTTTTCATCTTCGCGCTCCCGGGGTTCGATTTCGAGACTCCGGTCATACATGTCGTGTACGTCACCCGCAGATTGGAGGTTACTGAGGATATAATCCTGGAGCTCCGGTACGGGTTGAAGGAGATACGGGACGTTCTGGTATTGTTGAATGTCCCGGATGACTTCGGCGGTCTTTGCCCGCTTGTTGAAGTTGATCAGCTCCGATGGTGTCAGTGAAGGTATACCGTCTTCGATAAAAGTCAAGTCCGTAAGATAGACACCTAAACAAGTATATGTGAGTCACACGACTGGAAATCATACTGGGGGATCTCCATTGCAGGTCTGTGCCTTGCCCAGCAGGTGGTGTGTCATACCGAAAAATGGAATACAGGGGGGGTTCGCAAGATGCAAGGTCTCACGGTATTCGCCAAAGTTCTTGGTGCTTGCCATGAGGCGGCGCATCTGCTCTAAGATAGCAGATGTACGACCACTAACCTGGCCCCAGGTGCGGCCTAGTCGATGGATAGGGGCGGTTCCAAGTGCGGAGATAATAGATGTCAAAGTCGAGTAGTTGTTGAGAGTGCGACATCGCTGCATAATGCTGTTAGTAAAACGACAAGGGCAGGGCAGGGGAGAGTGGATTAACGTACATCAGCAACATTTACAAAGTGTTTGATTACTACCACGCGCTTCTTGACGTCACCTTGCATCAAGATCATCTCCGCAACCCAGTTTGTCAACTGGTTGGAGTGCAGAATCAAGGCCTTCACGTTAGAAGCCGGTTCTGGTTCACCGGGGCCGACCTTCTTCTGCCATGTCTTGTTCAGACACTCGGTAGGCTTGATCTTGGAGTAGAGGCGCGACTCAATGATTGTCAACTGCCGAGCAAACTCCGTAGGATCGATGTCAAGGAATTTAAGCTTCTTCATATTCTTTGGAATGATCGGCTGCGGGGATGCGGTGTTCTGGGTGGGGACTAGACGCTTGTTGGTTGTGTCTTGGCCACGGAGGCGTTGCTCGAGTACAGCAATTAATGCAGGAGCACCTGGGGTTTTTGTGGTGGCGATAGAATCCTTGGTAAAGTCATGAACGCGTTGCATGAGATCCATGTTCACTTCATCGTTTGGCTCCATCCAGAATTGATCAAACCAACTCTTCAGAATGTTAACAACTCGGAACCGGATAGGCTTTTGCTTCCGGTCAATCCACATTTGCATGTCTTCGGCGGTTAAGCCAAATGGAGGCTGGATGTTAAAACGCTGCACGAGCATCTCAAATAGCTCCGAGGCAGTGGTAAATGAGCGATAGGTAAGAAGGAAAGTGTTGTTGAAGGACGCATCCAGTTTGTCATGGCGGGTGAGGTGTTCGACCAGTCCAGACAGGGTTCCACATTTGAGAATCGGCGTGTCATTCTTCGTGTCGTGAAACACCTCGCCCTCGTGGTCCATTTTCAAGAACCACGGTGTCTCTTCGGGTTCCTTGACAGGCTCCCGAGAAACCGGTTCACGAGTGATGGCTGCCGGGGGTGCTTGACCAAAGAATCTCTGAGCCTTGTCCATATTACGGCGCACCTTTTCGGTTCCTTTGCCCAATGCATAGGATGATGGGATACCAATAGACTCTGTAGCGATCTTGGCTTGAGATTCAGACCGGTTGTGAGTGCCCTTTTGGGACTCGTCCTCCTCATCTAAGCGACTCTCGCTTCGAAGATCACCATTGGCCTCTTCAGGGATCTGCTCCAGAAGCAATGATAACGAGAAGCCAATCTGTGAAACATAATTCTCAAGTTGCTTTGCTACCATTCGCACAGCAGTAATCCGGTCATCCAGGGAGTCACCGCGGAGCTCCGCCCACTCATCGGCGAGGGGAGCAGAGACTGCTTGGCAGCTCAGAACAAAATCGCCAATACCATCGTAGACCCTTTGCTTTTGCAAACTAAAGTCAACAAGCTGGGGATTCTGGAAACTTGTGCCCAGAGGCACAAGATTGATAGACTCGACGGTAGAAATCCATGGGCGGAATTGTTCCACGACCTTGATTGCGGCGGCAGAAACGGCATCCGAAATCTCTTCGTGCTCAAGCCTTGTTACGATCTTAAGGCTAAGTGATAAACGCTCTTCCAATCGGCGAATTGTACCCACGAAGGATCTTCGAAGAATGTCAATGTGATCGAGGTGTGCGGAGTCAAGGGATACTGAAGGTTCAATTCGCGAATCGCCGCCTTCCGGAACGAGGAACGAGGTCGGACCCGATGCATCCAGAGACACGCCGTTATTCTGCCAACTGCCACCACAGGAGCTGCCACTGACGAAACCGGGGACAATGCGGTGGATATTTTCCCCGCGCTGCTGCCGTGCAACATCGACATATCCGTATACTCCTTGCATGACGCCATCGGCCTCTTGCATGCATTTATTGACAGAATCAGAGCCTGGCCAATCAGCGGCAGCAATATGAGATGAAAGGACAAGCTTGGAAAATTTGGACATCATATCGCGGAAGTAGGGATATAATGCCTTGTTAGTGGAGATGATGGATGGGTTGCCCGAATGGTTGTCTGTTGTATCGGACCCTGCAGCCAGAAGCATGCGCAGATGGTCGGAAATGTCTTCCGCGCGTCGAACGTATTCTGATCGCTCGCCAGCGTGTAATGTTTGCCGATATGTGTCGACAGCAAATCGCATATTGTCCACGAGTAGTGGCCATGTAACCGGGGGTGCGAATCCATCATCCACGAAATGCTGTGGCGTCCCCGAGGATATAGAAGGCCGAGAAAAGCTTTCCGCGATTGAGGTGTTGACGCTAGTGGCTCCACCACTGCTAAAAGTCGTTTGGCTTTTAGTCATTTGCGGAGAGGGTTTGTAGTCTTTGGATCCAGGAGGGGGGTATAGAGAATCCATCGAGGTGGCTGGGGATACCCCGTCCATAAAAGATTGGCGTCGTCGAGAAATCGAATCTTGGGAGGTCAGCATAAGTGATTCTCCCTCCGCTTCCGAGGCTGATCCGTCATATTCATCCTCATCCCGCTCAAACCCGCGGGCCATCAGCTCAGGGGGTGGTCGTGTCTGGTCAGGTACGAAGAAGTTGTTTCGGTCTCGGGGGCCCATATCAGACGCCGCTGTAGGGTTCTCAAATGGCAATTCCATCGTCGAGTAACCAGTCAAAGTATTAAAGTAGAACAAGCGGCCGTCGGGTGTGGCCTGGGGGATCCAAAAAGCGGCCTCTTCCTGCTCCTTGGGCGCGGGGATACCCTCAATTGGAAGAATGGGCAACGAATCGCGTGGGTTGCCTTCCGAGTCCAGCTCTTCCTCTTCCTCTTCCTCATCATGGCCATTCCCATATTCGTCCTCCAGACCTGATTCGGCACTCATGTCGGTCTCGTCGTGAACATGGATCATGTGTTCGCCAAAGTCGTCAGCCTCGGTGATGATGGTGCAGTAATTACTCGGGAACCAGCCACGGGTGTTATCGATGACTCCATCCCACCAGCCGGTTTCGAGCTGGTTTAAGACCTGGATAATGTCGCCGCGACGGAAGCTCAAACTCGTGTGGTCATCGGCATCGTAATCGTACATGGCCCGGACGAACAGCGCCGGGGGTTCGGGGCTGACGGCATATCCGGTGGCCATCTTCTTGAGGGGGGAGGAATTCAAGCGATCGTAATCCTGGGAGTTGCTGGTGGCCCGGCCGTGATGGCGGGTTACAGCTGTGGGGGTGATAGCCTGTTCGTCGGTGTACTCGAAAGCGGTCGCAAAAGCTCCGACTTTGGTGGCTAGCGCAGATCCTGTGTCGACAGCCAGCTCTGGCGCACGATAGTCGTACATGAAGCGGTCGCACACAGTTCACCAAGGAAGTAGCCTCCGGTTGAGGAGGGGAAGAGGAGGGGGG
>JAVMSB010000146.1:0-75491 GCA_031761475.1 Penicillium pancosmium | reverse complement strand
TGTTTTTATTAAACAGTCGTACAACATTATTTCATGATTCCTCTTATTATTAATTTAATATCATTTAATTAAATTAAGGTACTTTTTGTGGGATCTGTGCCCCGCATAAACTGCCTCCCAATCATCAAGAGAACAGATAGCCTACTATATTGATCTCTTCGCTATCTTTAGAGCTGATTCTCGTACAATTTATTCTCTGAAAGTAACCTTAAAAGCTCTTCTAGTCAGCTCCGAGTATACTAGCTTTCTTTGTTCCCTTTAAATGCCTACTATTCTAGCTATACTTAAGTTTCAGGTAATAGTTAAGAAATCAATATACGTCGTTAGGAGTGACCTAGCGAAGAGCCTCTATTGGGTCCTTCTATTTCAAAAGGGTGCTAGGGCTTGTAGCCTTTACTCAGCAGTACCTAGCTATATTAGCATACGTCTTATTATAAGTCGAAAAGAATCACCTACTTATGCCAGTACTGCTCAATTCGAATTTCACGAACCTTAATTTTCTCGGAATACCTATAGTCAAAAGGAAAATCCGTAATATCTTCGTCGGTGTCGTTAACGGGGTCATCACTAACTTCTGGCAAATTACCAGAGTAAGCCGGGTCGTGAACAGTGGTTTTAGAACTATTCGTAGTCCGGTCATAGTATTTAGAGGACTGTAGGGGTTCTAGTGGAGTCTAAGTCATCGAGCCTTACGCTTTATCATCGTCTGATTTATCGCTATCGCAACCGTTCGGCCGAAAGGACACACTAGATATATTACATTTATACCCTCGCACCGGCTGGTCTGACAGTTCGACGTCAGAGTACGTAGAAGGTATGCTCGGGTCGGCCTGTTGGCAGAAATTGCACAGGCTGTAGGTAAGGGTCATAGAAGACGCTTATTGAGAGATAATAAACCCTCTTGTTGTGTAGGCAAAAGTGTAGGAAGCGGATGCGTAAAGGATAGCTAGAGAGTGTTAGAAGGAAAAGATGAAGGCCAACGAGGGAGGGCAGGGCGAGAGCAGTCAGAGGTTTTATAGCGAACACAAGGCCGCCATAGCCAATAAGAGTTAGATCAAAGGTCTCCATTCTTGGCGCTGCGAGGACAGAGGGGGTGATTTGGTGGGCAGGGAGTTAGCAGCGCAAGTATGTCCCTGAGTGGAAGGTCATAGAAAAGACGAGTTTCGACCAAGTAACCCGGGCGGGCACCTAGGGGTTGCGGGGCAAGTGATCGCTACGCACACCAGCCGTTACACCGTCTGTTACAGGGGCCCAGGGCGCAGAGTGCGTGGTTATAACCAGGGTAGTGCGTGTATAAAGGGCTAGTGCTGAGACCGCTATTTTCAGCGTCAAAGGGGGCCAGTTTCGGCCGTCCCAGCACAAATGGTTTTTGTTGTAAACATGTACTTGGTGGCCTCCGAGTGCCGCCAGTGCCTGGTAGAAGTGGATTGCTGCCTGTGCGGTTGGACCAATGGCCGCCTGCTTGGCAGTAGCGGCCCCCAATTAACCAAATCTTGGGAAAATACATAAACCCAATCAAAATCGCGCGAAAATCACATTAGGTTGAAGCCATTTCGAATCATTTTATCTAAATATGGCTGATTCTGTGAGCATCAATACGGAAAGGCTCTGCCAGGCGATCGTATCAAGCGATCTGAAGGCCGTTCAAGAAATTCTTGACCAGGAAGAGACCGATGTCAACCATCGTCATTGTTCCAAACGTACACCACTCCAGATAGCATGCCAGGCTTCTTCCCCGGAGGTAGTGCAGTTGCTGGTCGACCATGGGGCTAAAATCGCAGCGCGGATGGAAGACGGTAAGACTGCGTTACACCTAGCAGCGGCGCAAGGGAAAACCGAAATCATCCGCATCCTTCGCGCCAAGAGCGATCTGAACAAAGAGGCTGCGCGAGAAAGTGGAAAGTGGCCATCCGATACACTAAAGGCCAAACAGGTTCAAGATAATGAAGACGATCGGGAAAAATGGACGGACGAGATGGTTCCGCTGGTGAAGGTTAAACTCGGAGATGTGAATGACTTAGCGCCCACTGGGAATTACCTTGACGACGAGTATGAACTGGGCGTTGATGTTTTAGACCCTGATGAGATTTGCTGGGAATTATGCATGTCTCCTTTACATGATTCCATATTGAACGGCCATCTTGATGCTGTAAGAGAGTTGGTATCTTTCGGCGCCGATGTGAAGAAACCCATCAAGCAATACGAGGACATCAGGTTTCTTTTATGTCGACCAGCGCAACGACCCCCGAACGGTGCTATCCTTACGCTCGCTTTACCGTTTCTTCTTGAAAAGACCAAGACACTGGAGATGGTGAAAGCTTTGATTCAACTGGGCGCATCGCCCGCCGAGGCAGATTTGAACCGCACTACGCCGCTTCATTACATTGCTGCCATGAAAGACACCATTCCCCTGTCGACCTTTCTTGGAGAGAGTCCAGAGGAAACACTGCGGGCGATAGAGCAGTTATCAATTGGCACACCCCTCAATGGATCAACCTACTCGGCGTTGACAACTGCCATATTGACTGGAAACATAGATCGTGCTCTGGACTTTCTCGAGGCCGGTGCAAAGCCCAGAGTCGCATTTCGCACCGTTATATCGACTCTTGACTCAGCCTTTCCAGCAAGACGGTCGCAATTCAATCCCTCTACTGAAAAATTCAACAATGCACTGGCATTTAAGCAGACTCCGCAGCCTATCATAGCTGCTGTTGAGAATGATTTTCCACTTCTGGCCATCCGACTTCTCGAAGAAGGGGCTGATCCAAATACGCATAGGATCTGGATCCCAAAGAACGGTCTTTCTGTCTTAGATATTACACGGCAGAAGATTGGTAAAATGCGTGGGTTTCTATCAGAATCTCACATCCCGGAGAAGGAGACCCAATCACCTTCGCCAGTTCAACACAGCGAGTCGGAATTTTTGGATAAACTTGACAAGAGCTCTTACAAATTTTGGGCCACTGAGCGCGTGCTTGCGAGAGCAAGACAAGATCGTCATCAAAAGAGCTCCAATCTCAAAGTCACCAACGAGGACAAACCCGAACCTCGGGGAACTCATGAAAAGCGCCAGATTATCCAAGAACGACTTGGTGAATTTGAACGCCTAGAAAAGGATCTGGTAGCTCGTGAGGCTAAACTATTCCGCGAATTGCACCCCCCAAATCCAGACCACCAAAATAAAAACAGACCTCCTGCAATCAAAGACGACAAGCCCCATGAACCATTCATTTTCCTTGAGGAAGATATTGATACAGAGGCATACATGGCCTTGTAAGAATATACTCCGCACTCAATCCCAAGTAGCTTTGAGCCCAAAAAGGATGGTTTTTACTGACTATATGCCAGGTTTGAGGCAGCCTGGAGGGGTGATAGCAAGACCATTCAAGATTTGACTCTTCATTGGCAAGACCAAGCTGAAAAGAAGATCCCTTTGAGTCTTGGTCAACGTGACTGTTTCGGTTTCTCGGCTCTCGATATCTCCACTCTGCGTGGTCATTGGAACATCACGAAGGACATGATTGATATTCTACACGCTCAACATAAGCCACACAAGCCACGCGATGAGTATGGCGATTGCTTTAACTCGGAAGAGAACTCGGATGAAGATGCAGTGAGGGAACCACCAGACACAGATGATTGTGTTATGACGTCTAGCGATAGTAATTGCGAGTGGGACAGTGACACAGGAAAGAATTTCATGAAAAAGGAAAAGGCCGATGCAGTTAAATATGTTAAATTGCGCGAGTCGCCTCTCACGCTTGCCGTTTTGTCGCCAATTCCTGCCTATTTCTTTACCGAGAACTATATGGAGAAAGACAGGTTTTGGGTTGGGACTTGTCTAAATGGCTCAAAGTCATATCAAACTGATTGTTTCAGTTCTGAAAAGAGAGAAAATACTAGTATCATTGATCATGCTATATTGAGAAATGATCTCGAGCTTCTGCGGTTCCTTTTGGACATGGTGAAAGACCTGACTGGTAGGGATCATCGCCATCGGAAGCTAGAAAACGTCCTCAATCCATCCTATCTTTTCGCCCTTGGATCGGGCCGTATTGATTGTCTCGCATTGATGATTAAGAAAGCTGGCACAGGTTTATTTGAGCAGAAATCCATATACTGTCGAGATACGAACGCTTCTGATGGTATGTTGATTCCATTGGAAAAGTATGATCCAAAGCAAACGAACTAACCAAGACTGCAGATCAACCTAAGAAGTCTAACATGTCACCCCTTCTAGCAGGTGCAATGAACGGAAGTCTCGAAGTCACGAAGTGGACGATGAGCCCAGAGGCAACTGCTTCTTATGTACAGTATATCAAGGCCATCGAGAGCCATCCTGAACTTCAGAAATTCGTGACTGCTAAAGAGGGTATCGAAACTTCTGTGTCGAATTGGTTACATTACAGAGGTATGTTTTGCTCAAGTCTCTTTGGATTTTCTCTTCAATGATGCTAATTTCATTTAGATGACCTGGTTCTTCATTGCGCAATCATTTCCGAGCCATCTGAGGAATCCCATAGCCTGGTTCAATATCTCATCCGCCATCACCCCGAATACCTCGAAGTTAGGAGTGCAGAGGGGTTTACGCCCCTCGGTCTTGCTTTCGCATTCCGCCGAGTTAGCTTTGCTCGTCTTCTCATCGGTGCCAGGGCAAATCAAACGGTTAAAAACAAGGGTGGGGACAATTTGTTGCATTTGCTCCTTGTTTGCCCTCGAATGCTTCTCCGTGAGTTTGATGTTTGTAAGAGTGCAAGCGTGCTTCATGAAATGCTCGAGATTATTGACAAAAGTCACATTTCCTCTATGCTTTTGGAACGAAACAAGGTAAAATGCCAAACACCACTTATGCATTGGATCACCCACAGCAAAGAAGCATTTTGGTCAACGCTTTTCCCCGCCGCCGGTATCAATTGGTTTGATCCAGAATGCAATGACAGATTGCCTATTGCGAAAATGCTACTTGACAATGACACGACGGCAGCCAAGGACCAGCTCGCACTCGGTGATGAGCTCGGTAATCTTCCTATTCATTCGGCAGTTACTAAGAAGTTTCCTGGTCTTTTTCAGCTGATGCTGGAGCACAGACCAGATCTACTTTACTGGGAAAATGCAGCTGGCAAGGCGGCAGTGGACCTTGTGGCCAACGAATGGGCTCACCTTATTGTTGGTATCCATAGTCCTTTGAGAATAACGCCTTGGATCAACTCGGCATCAAACAATTTGATCGAACGAGATCCCATCACTTTTGTCTCTTCTGACTTTCCGGCGAAATTCAACGACACAAACTCTCACCAACTGAAGATCCAGAAAATTTGTCAAAGCTTTCTTGGTAAAGCTACTGGTCATCGCAAGCTCTTGACTTCTGAAGAAAGAGATGAAATTTCTTCTATAAAAGATGATACAATCGGAAGATATTTCTTCAATGATGACTGGCTATTCTTTTGAGCCGAGCAGGCCTGGGGAATCAAGGGAAAAAGGACGACTGAATTATTCATGCCAGGGCCTCGATTTACAATCTGCCTAAACAGGGCAATTCGAAGTAGCATCATGCGAGTTAAGTCGCATCTCCTTTGATATGCATATAGCCCTGCACGAAAACATTCTTGCAGTAGAGGCAAAGATTGAGGGGACATTCGACCGAGTCAGATATAAGAGGTGGCAGTTTCTGGATTTTTGGACGACCCAATATTCTCAAGACTTAAAGATCTACATTATCATTTATCAATTCTTTATAAATTATAGTTTTTTTGATCCACAATGAGCGCCATCAACGGAGGCGTAAACTACCACAGCACTCCCCAGATGTCTCTCATGGATGTTATGTTCCCCGGGCTCGGTGTGCTCTCTGCCTCCTCCCAGCAGTTGCTTGCTGGTAACCTGGACAGCTACACTCGACTGGTTTGCACTTTGGGAATATTTGTACTCTTCGCCCGTTATGCTCTCCGCTATGTTTGGGATATAGTGAAAAGTTACTTCAGTTCGTATGCCTCCCGTTATGATAGGATGAGTCTGACATTCTGAAGCCTCGACAATCTATGTCTCTTACTACGACGAGGCATACGATATGCTAGTTGATTGGATAGCTGACCAGCCATTTGTCCACAAAGCTCATTCATTGATCGCTCGGGTGAGGTCCACGCAGCGGACAAGTAACCTTTATTCGACAAAGAAAAAGCCTGTGATTTTTTCTCCTTGGGATGGATCATTTCTCTTCTGGTATAAGGAACATTTGCTCATTCTTCACTGCCAAGTCAAAGAGCACCGAGAGGATCTTCGTATCTCCTCCATTGGTCTTAATGCCAACATTCTGAAGAGTCTGATCGAAGATTGCCGAGAAAAGCATCTCAAGGGCACCCAAAAGGAGGTGAACCTCTATGAAGTCTTACCTTGGCCTGGGGGGTGCTATTTTCTCGACTCTCTGGTGTTGATATGATTGGCTCATATCTCCGCCCTCGAAGGGAGTCACTGCCTAGAAAATTCGAAGTGGGAATCCTGGGGGGAGTCCTGGAGGAAATTTCAAGAAATCGAACTTTCTCTCTCCACTCATCACCCGCTATGGATGACACTGTCTCGGGTACGGTAGCCCAGAGGATTAGGGAGTTGTTCTATATTTGTGGAGTTGAAAACAGCGAGGAGCTTCTTAAGTCACTTACTGCGCATGCTGTGAACCATCGTGCGCGAACCTCCGCCTATTCCGAGCTGTACTGAGTCACTAACAAATTTTCCAGTTCGCGAAGCCCAACTCAGGTCTCGAATGGCTTCGATTCTGTTTGAGTGTTTTAAGGTCAATTCAGCGATCGCTAGATACGGCCACCGAACCGCCATGGTCCCAGTAAGGACCGACCCTGATGAAATACGGAAGTAACCGATGAGGTTGCGGGGTATAGTTACGAACAGGCAATCAGCGCCATTCACAGGGACAACGCTTTGGCTATGGGTAAGGGTGCGCAGAATCGGTATTATGAAACAATATTCTGGAAAATCATCCTCAAGGGTGCAGCTTTAATTGATCCTTCCAGTTTGCCGTCAGCAAAAGGACCTACCGACGGCTTCACTATGGCGGAGAAAGCTGCAACCAAGAGATTTATGGAAGATGCTGGATATAGGTTAGGTGCAGAAAACCAACGGCAGTACCGGATCTTTTGGAGGAATCTTCTCAAGATGCGTGAAGCTGGTATCGAAAAAGCCCTATATTACCGCACCAAGGAATTTGACAGCTACTGCAAAGGATACCCTAAAACGTCGGAAACATCTCTTGTGGATACAATCAAGAAGCGGGAGGCCCAATATGGACCTCATATCGAACAGCTAGAAACGCGGATTCTCATGGTCGGGAAAGGTGACCTGGCGCGCGTATCCGACCTTGACAACCCCCAAGTGTCCGAGAGGCTGAAAGTTCAGGAGTCCTGTTGGAACTGCGTTAGAAATCAATGGGCCTTTCCCAACGAAGAAGAAAGCTTCAAGAGAATTGGCTTGCAAACATTCTCTCCTAATATGGTTTGCGCACCCTACGATAACCAATTAGTGTCAGAATCTGGTGGAGATAAGTCCGCATTTACCTTCCTCTTGCCCAAGGACGATAGCTCTTTGCTCGTCTGTTCTATCGTCCCCGTGCGCGAGGGAGATTTTCTAGGTGTTTTCGCTGGTAAAATTCGTTTCTCGGAAAGCTGGAATCTCACACACGGTATTCGCGGTCCTGTCCACAATCTGTGGCTCGACTATTCACAAGTCACTGGCACGCTGAACCAAATGCTCGTCTCCGAACCTGGTAGTTCCGCAAATATTCGGACCCATTGGGAATTAATCTATGATGATGTTGACCCAGAGAACTGCGCCAAATGGAGAGTTTCTGTAAAAGCCACTAAGTCCATAATGCCGTTTGAACCACTCGTTCGTGAGGCTGCTCAGCAAGAGCAATATGTATTGCATTCATCTCCTGAGCACGCAAAGAGAGGCTTTCCAGAAATTTGCGAAGCTGGCTGACAATACGGTGAATATCTTTGTTGCTTATATTCGGACAGGAGCTAGAGAAGAAAGACAGGAGAATATTATCAAATCGCATATCTCGATATTGAAGGTCGGCGGTGGAAAAAGCTCACATACGTGACCCAGAATCTAGATTGGGACGTACTCGCTCTTATTGCAAGGAAAAGAATAATTTTATGTACACATAATGATGGAACAATGGATATGTTTTTCTACACCGCTTCTGGGGGTTTCTGATAGGACGCCTTGCATAATGGGCAGCATGGTCGGTGCCAGAGTAACCATTTGTCCACGCAATCAACATGAAAAGCATGACCACAGGGAAGACCGCGCACTTGAACTCCATCCTCGATTATATTCAAGCATATAGCGCAAGCAAAGTTCGAAAACATGATATCTGAGGTTGATTGGTTTGTCTCTCGCTCCACGGCTGGGAGATACGTTTTAATGTCATCCTGTGGTTGGGACGACTCGAGGCGCGGCACCCTTTCCAGAGAATCGTCAGGAACTGACATTCGTATTCTAGCAAGCGTACCTTTCAGTGGTGAAAAATGCACTGGATATTCAGCTGGAGAAATGGGACCAGCAGGAGAGATTTCGAAAGTGGAAACAGGGGTCTGGACATCCTGAGTGGTAAGCTCGATCGAGTTCGCTCTTTTCACGCCATTAGCAAAGGTCCATACCACAGAGAATTTATATGTTGAGACAGTACCTTGTGAATATTTGTTGACATTTCCACGCTTTGAAGTCTGTTATTGGTAGATGTTTGTTGAGATCATCCTCGGTTGGCAGCGGCTGAGGCTGCTTCTGTGCCTCATTTGTCTGTGGCTGAATGAAACTAGATATTGGCCACACGAAATGATCTTGCGTAGGCGATCCTGATTGCCTTCTCTGCCGGAAAAACCATTGAGCAAATACTGCGATACTATTTATGCCGGAAATTATGTTTAGCGATGTGGAGTGGTGGGTCGTTTGGCAAATGCTTACCACAGCCCGACGGCTAACACAACACATATGACAGTTATGACGGCAGAAGAACTAGTGGGACCACTTGAAGCATTCCGCATCTCCTCTTGTCATTTAATTGAGGAGAAAGGAAAAGCAATCTTTTGCCTTGGGGAAATACAAAAATTTAATGTACCATTTACTGCTGCTGTAATAAACAGTATGCGGGATTTTCCAGGGCCATAATGAGCCTCGAAGCGGGAAGTTCGGGCTTGGCATCGACGAATCAAGCCTTATCTCAGTCAGTCACACGAAACAAATGAATTCAAAAGTAAAGATATTGTGCTTTTCCCAGTAAAAAAATAACGCTCAGTCACGGAAACGCTGTGGAATACGTGTGAATGTTGGCAATAAACAAGCTGTACGACAATGCTATTTGTCCCACATAGCATGGGCGCGATGGCCATAATGTGTGGAGCGCAGTTGCCAGCTGAGCTTAGAATTTGCGAACGATTTCGAGGGAGGCGCTAAGCTGTGAAAAGATTGCCAAAGTGTAGTTGGAAGATGGCACTGGCAATAGTGAGTTTGCCCCTCCAGCCGCAAGCAGTGGCGCTCAACCCGCAACGTGATTCGTCCAATTAAGTCACTCGCAAAGAGTTACATTCTCGCTCGATGTTGTATGCGGCAATTATTTTGACTTCCAGATAGGCTCAACTATATATTGATTTTCGCAGGATCCTTCAAATTCTTCCCTCTTGACAAAATTTCCCTATTTTTCCGCCATGTGGAAGCCACCGATAAACTTTCTCTCCCTGCATTGTATGTGCAGAATCTGTACCACATTTCTCCCGCTAACAGCCTATAAGACGCGTGGATTATCGCACTCAGCATTCTGAGCCTAGTTATCATTTACCCTTATGGCAATCTCAAGGCAATCGATGCTTTTTTTTTTGGCGCCAGCGCGTCAACGGAGTCAGGCCTAAATACGTGAGTCCTTATTTTCGATTACACCAAGTATTTTTTAGGCTACTAAACAACATTGTGTTCAAGGGTCGACGTCAAAGAGTTGAAGACCTACCAACAAGTTTACATCTATCTCATTCCAATTTTGGGGAATCTGGGCTTCATCAACATCATCGTCGTCATCTTTCGCGTGAGATGGTTTGAAAAGCATCTAAAAGCGATAGGTGAGGAGCGCCTTCGTAACAGTTTTTTTATCGATGGCTGACTTTCTAATGACAGCACCGCATCTTTTGAAGCCGGAGAATCTTCCAGGCCAGGATTCAGAGGCACAACTCAAACACATATTGGACCTGAACACCTCCGTCCGTGAAGCTCCGACCAATGGATCTACAAATCAGGCAATAGACTACGTGGCCGAGGCCAACAATCCTGCTGGGGCTGAAAAATTGTCGTCGAGGTTGCTTTCGACACCAAAAATGAGAATAGCAAGACAGGTACTAACATTTACATCAGACATTCTCAGGAATCGAGATACTCTGCAGCTGATGACTCCCTGAACCCGAATCTAACCGTGGGAAAGCAATCTATTAGATTCACAGAGTCCACTTTGTCTGCTGTTGGGAATGACAATGCTCTGCATATACCACCTCCTTGGAGAAGAGACAAAGGTATCTTGAATCAATTTCTGGCTTTGCTCTTTCTAACGAATGGCGCTAGGTGCTTCCTTCTCCGAGATAAACGACGGAATCAACTATGAAGATGACGGTGAGATCTCCCCTTTCTGGCAGATACCACTAGGTTACTCACTGGATTGTACAGTAGAAGGACAGAAAAAGAGGAATCTACGTCACCGACTGTCCACCCGAAGCATGCATTCACGTACTCGCACCCTCGAACGGGTGATCACCTCCGTTTTCGTTCCAGGAAGCTCTCCTGGCTATGAGGGAACGGGCCACTCAATAACACAGAATAACAAGAAGAACTATTCTCTCCCCAAATTTTCCTCCCACGCTACGGTCGGCCGGAACTCACAATTCCACAACCTCTCCGTCGAAGATCGGGAAAGGCTCGGGGGCATTGAATACCGAAGCCTGAAGCTTTTGCTGAAAATTGTCACTGGATATTTTTTCGGTCTGCATATGTTTGGTGCGATCTCACTTGTGGGATGGATCCTACATGCTGATCCTAAATATCGTGATTATCTTGCTGAATGTGGCCAGGGCAGCGTTTGGTGGTAAGCAGGCCTCTCATTTGTGTCGTTAATATGATAGCTTATCCAATTCTTCTGGCAGGGGCTTCTACTCTTCTCAAACTATGATCGACAATCTCGGCTTTACCTTGACACCGGATTCGATGATCTCCTTCCAGGATGCGACGTTCCCAATGCTCCTCATGAGTTTCCTTGCATTCGCCGGCAACACCTGCTATCCGTGTTTGCTCCGACTAATCATCTGGCTTATGTACAAGGTTTGCCCAAAGAAATCATCACTCAAAGATCCACTCAGCTTTCTGCTCGATCACCCTCGACGATGCTATACCCTACTTTTTCCAAGCAAACCAACATGGATACTTTTCGGAATACTGTTCATTATGAATTCAATTGATGTCCTTCTTATCATCGTGCTGGACTTGAACAATCCGGCTGTGAATAATCTGGCACCTGGCCCACGAGTCCTGGCTGCTATTTTCCAAGCCGCCTCAGCGCGCCATACGGGAACATCAACTTTTAACCTAGCTGATGTTAGCCCGGCCGTGCAGTTTAGCTTAGTGGTCATGATGTATATTGCCATTTTTCCCATCGCAATTAGCATCAGAGCCTCAAATGTCTATGAGGAAAAAACACTCGGTGTTTATGGCTCGGAGAGAAGCATTGACGAAAGCAATAGTCGGTCCTACATCCTCAACCACATCCAGAACCAATTAAGCTTTGACTTGTGGTACATATTCCTCGGGTGTTTCTGTATCTGCGTTGCTGAGGCCGGCAAGATTGCGGATACATCCATTCCAGTGAGTGGGCTGTAACAAATTTGGCGATGGCAGGACTGACAATCTAGGCCTTCTCTGTTTTCTCTGTTTTATTTGAAGTCGTTTCAGCTTAGTGAGTATCACACTCAATTTAATCTTTCTCAATCTAGCTAACTATTGTATAGCGGCAACGTGGGTCTCAGTCTAGGCTATCCGACCGTCTCAACATCTCTTTCTGGGGAGTTCACAGTTTTCAGCAAGCTCGTCATATGTGTAGTGATGATCAGAGGTCGTCATCGTGGATTACCTTACAAGCTTGATCGTGCTATTGTTCTCCCAGGCGATGGCTCAGGGGATGGTAGGCATAGCAATGAGCTTCAAGCTTCACTAAGCGAGCGGTGATGTGGCAAAATCATCGGCGTTACAATGACGGTAGACCCCCAATATGGATTTGGCAAAAGGTATCTGGAATGCGAATTTTTGACCGACAGCCGATTATTGGATCTGATATCTCTGTGACTAGGGCTTCGAATTCAGCATTTGAAAGTTCAAGTGCAGTTCGAGCTGGTTAATAACCTTGCAAGTAAAATCGGAAATACGCCTCTCCGCCAACAGCTCAGGGAGGCGTTGTGGAGAAAGTGGAAGTACCGAGAATCATTTGCGATATACCTGACGAAATATTCAAGCAATATTTCTACCGTATAGCATCCCTCAATTACGCCAGTATGAATACCACGGCATTCGTTCCAGCATAAAACTCCTATCGTAATGAGTACTCAGTGAAAGATGGGATACGTCGATTGCAACAAACACAACACCCACAAGGGTGCACGTAGCGTACGAAGTATAGACAGCAGAGCAAAACAAAGTAACCATACGTAGTGGGCGGCGAAACGGAAGAGTAAAGTAACGATATCGTGAAACGAAAGGATTGTGTCGATTGTAAGTTAACGATGCTATTTCAGATACTGAAGGGCAAAACAAAATGGTGCCTGAGACCTAAGGCTCTCATAACCCGAGTACTCTTGAGGGGCAACAGCGCCAAGATTCTCGGTGGGACCTCTCGATTCCCCCTCGCAGAATTTCCCGCTCGCAGATTTTCCCCCGCAACGCTGTCTTCTCCATCGGTTCCCAGTTACCTTGGCTTGGCTTACTTGGATGACTCGGCGATCTATGTGGCGATTTATCTTCTTCCATATGGTCTACGCATTCTTGGCTCTATACTTCTAAGTAATTATTCGATAACATTGGTTTGTCACCCTGCCAGTACCGTTTTCCTGGCAGACCTTGGGATAAACAAATTTCTATGCCGAGTATCTACCCAGCAAATCATTTAAACTAAGTGCGGCTAAGAGACTCAAGGATCGCCATTCTTGAGCGTGATTCTACGAGTGGCGTGCACGGTAACAGCAAGATGCCGACCCTCGCATTGATTAATTTCAACATCATCTGTGCGACACTTGGAGGTTTTGTCTCTCTTTTCGGGCTGGTCTCTTACCTCTGCAAAGAGCGATTTTACCTTTCCGAGGCATGTAAGTTAGCTTAATAATATTCAATAGTGTTCACATTGCTTATGCAAAACCAGTGATATCGTTGCTTGCTGGGGTTGCTTTCTCGCCCCATGGAGCTAATTTTATTAGACCCGATGATTATGCTCTGCATTCGCAATCGAATCTGGACGCAATCACCTTGCATTTTACCCGCTTGGTTCTTGGCGTACAATTGGTCTTAGCTGGTGTACAGTTGCCTAAACGCTACCTTCAGATCGAATGGCGGAGCCTTTCACTCTTGCTGGGCCCAGGTATGGTCGCTATGTGGATGTGCAGCAGTCTGATCGTTTGGGCTATGATACCGAAGTTCAAGTTCCTCCATGCCTTGATTGTCGGCGCGTGTGTGACGCCTACAGACCCCGTCTTGTCCAACTCTATTGTCAAAGGTAAATTTGCCGACAAGCATGTTCCGCGTCCTCTCCAGCGAATCATTGTGGCCGAGTCTGGCGCCAACGATGGTCTTGGCTATCCGTTTCTGTTCTTTGGCATTTACCTGCTAAAGTATCTGGGCATGGGTGGCGAGGGATATAGTGGTAGCGCAGGAAAGGCCATGGGGTTGTGGGCATATGAGACCTGGGTGTATACTATCATCCTAAGTGTTGTTTACGGCATCTTCACTGGCTGGCTTTCAAGGAAGCTGCTTCACTGGGCCGAGGAAAAGCGTTACGTTGACCGGGAGAGTTTTTTGGTTTTTGCAATTGCGCTTGCTGTGAGCTTTCCTCTGTCCAAATATGAAACCATCTACTGATCTCTCTAGCTCTTCATCGTGGGAACTTGCGGACTCATTGGAACTGACGACCTCCTTGCATGCTTCGTTGCCGGTAATGTTTTCACGCAGGAGTGGGTTGTCTCCAGAGCACAATTCGCAATACCCAAGTACTTATTTTTTTTAGTGACTGGTTCCGGCTTGAGACCCTAGACGACTCTCTCCAACCTACTATCGATATGTTACTCAATTTAGCTGTCTTTATGTGGTTTGGGGCAGTTTGCCCTTGGTCATCTTTCTTGGATAACAACATAATCCCCCTTTACCGCCTCATATTCCTGGGAGTTCTTATTCTCATCTTTCGTCGGTTGCCGATAGTACTTGCCATGCACAAGTACATTCATCAGATTGAGCACTTCCGACAGGCTTGTTTTGTTGGGTTCTTTGGCCCAATTGGCGTCGGAGCAATTTTCTATCTTTCGATTAGTCGGGAGTTCCTGTTCGAGATCACAGTGGATGGGAAAGTCAGAGCGGATGCTCAAGAAGTTGCCGACGCTGTCAACCTTGTGGTATGGTTCTTGGTCATCTGCAGCATTGTTGTGCATGGATTGTCTGTCCCTATTGGAAAAGCCGGCTATCATCTGCCACGAACCATCTCGAGTGCCATCAGCACCAGCATCGATGAGCCCGAGCCAGTGCCTCTTTCCAATTCGCGCCATACCCACAGCACTGCTGTACCTTTACCCAGAACTAGCTTTCGAACCCGCAAGCGTGGCGCGCGCTCACCCCCGCCAAATCCGACGCCGTTCCGTATTGGCCGCTCTGTCATTCCTCCCACAAACGAGCAGCAGCTCGGTTCTGGACACACTGATGAGCCGGAGCGGCTCGTTAATCTAGTTCTTCATGACTCGCCGGCTCTTTCAAGCGAAGAGCTCAGGACTCCTGATGCCCATGAGGCTAGTCCTTCCTGATGTCTTGGTTAGTGTATCGGGGAGATTTTGACTCTGATACATCACTGGCCCTTAATTTCAATGGTCAGTATTTGCATCATATTCAACAATGTTATTATCTCTGGCATACAGTGGATGTGGTCTTATCTTTCACTATCATGGAGTTCTGCTTATCCGTGACTTGCTGAAAATTCTTATCAATTCTTTCTATGTCGTTTTTCGATCAAATATGTAGGGGCAGAGGAAGTTAGATCGCGTCGTATCATAGGCATCTGACTTCAAAAATATAATAAGTACATTACTCGCTTAGCTGCACTATCCTCCAATTCAAGTAACGGAATGTATTACATTCGCTGTAGCAAAAAGCTCAAGTCTAATAGCTTTATGAGGTTTGGGATGGCGCGTATTAGCTTATCATCTAACGAGGAGCCTGAAATAGCAGATATTCTTTTCAGAAAAGAACCTAATGCGGGCATAATATCAGAAATTAGGAGAACGTCATCTAATATATTGGCTGGTACCAGTGGTCTAGCGGTGTTGTAGATATTTCTGAGGAGGCTAGTTATGATGCTCTTACCTTTTAGCTTGAAATAAGAGGGTGCCACAATAATTCTGGCAGAAATCCCCGGAAAAGCCTGAGTCTTTCGCTGATAAGCCCGAGCTATCTGTGGAGAGACTGATTGTTTCCCGAAGAGCCTGAGCCAGTTCCCGGGGAGCTCCCTGCTGAAGGGAACAACGAACTTTGAACTATTTCCCAAGTATCTCTTGATGTTGACTGCGGGCCGCGTAAATGCCAAAATATTACAAAAAGCTCCTGACCAGGGCCACATAGTGAGGGTTCTATGCTAGGTTTCAACTCTGTATAAAAATTGCGAAAGTCTATCTTCGAGGAGAAGAGCTAAAAGGGCTATCAAGCTTAGGTCTAGAAGCCTTCCTGTCCCAAGCGAGACTGGTTTCATTTCACCAGAAACAGCTTTAGGGTGATTTGGAGGAGCTTTAGCAAGTAATCAAACTATCCATTTCCTCTTCGTACCGACGCAAAGTACCAAAAAGAGGTATGTTGATCTATAAGTATAAAGGTAATCTATGGGCCTAGGGAAAATTGAGAGTTTTCGTTCACTGCTTTAATGGAGAGCAACATCGATCAGGAGTAGCTTCTACCAATTCGACTACCCTCTTATATTATTGGTTTTAGGGTTTACGCAAAGAAGATCACCACAAGATACTTTCTTCTCTCTGAGCAGAGATCAACATACAGATTACGTAACCGGGAGAAGTCAAAACGGTAACGACAGTGGTTCAATTCAACACATGTAGAAGTCATCAGACCTCAGTAAACAGGCAAACGGTCTATCGTAAAGCTCAACCACTCGCGCTAAAGCCTCTAACATGGATGCTCTGACATCCCTTTTGAGAACTGCCAAATCCGGTGTCACAATTACCACTGGCCTCAGACCGAGAGTCGGCTAGACCGAAACTGCCGCTCTTGATATCAAACGAATAGGCGTCCGTGAACTCATGGTTGGTACAAGCAAAAGGGCCATTAATCCCACCGTCCGTAAACTTTTTACAGCCGACCCCGCTTGGGCGCTTACCTCCCAGGAAGAAGCACCTGGATGCGCTATCTCCACTGCCACTATAGATGAGCTGTATTTTGAATCAGGAGACTCCATGTTAGTCCTGAAGCAAAGAATTTGTTCAACTCTCGAGGGGATTCGTACATAGTCGCCATTGTCTTGAGCACAACTCGAGTCTGAATAAACGACGATCTCCCACGCGAGCGCAGAAGTGCAGAGTGCGAGTGTAGCACCGATTGTGGCGGAGAGACGCATTGTGACGTAATATCGAATGAAAAAGAGATTTGTGTAGGAGTATAGCGAGGGGACCGAACAACGATGGTTAGGTTCTGGTTTTCAGTTTGGAATATTGGAAAATTGAATTGCTGTACAAACTTCAATTTCTAGCCGGGAAAGACTGGGTATTTATAGTTTTATGCAAGCCCAAGGGTTTCTTACAAAAATACAAACTTCCTATCGGAAGCTTGAGCAGATCTGTCTTGCCATCGACAAGAACGCGCCCAAAATAGAAGTTACTGCGACCCAATGAGCTTATCAGAGGATTGCCCGTGGTTGGACTGCGTTGGCTCGCATAAAATTTGGATCTTAAACAACGATATGTGTAGTAACCCCACACAAGACAAGGCTGTGTGTATGATAGGCACCAGTCATATCAAAGAAACATTAGCTGGATAAAGTAATGGGTATGTTAGTACATCTACCATTACGTAAGATCTGCAGGAGATCTCGGACCAGCACTTAGAATTCTCGTGGCTGAGGCTCTTTAGAACAAGGAAGTTGTGATCTTTTCCCGTTGAGGCAAGTAGTACGAAACAGTGCCCCCAGGGCCATTTCACTTATATGCGGCTGAATTTGTATAACCTTATTAGGCAGTCCCTTTTTAAGCAGGTTTTGGCAGGCCTCCACGCCTCCACCATAGTTCATACCGTCTTTAACGTATTATTACTGCGGAAATATGCGGAAATATGCTACCCATGGTTGATCGACTAACCCGCACTGGACTAGAGTTCATTCGCGATATGGTCCTAAGCAGATATCACTGACTACGGCAAATAGGGCTACAACCTGACAGTTCCATGTAGGAATTTGAATTTAAAATGAAATCAGTCCACCTAGTAATGAATCTTGCTATTGGAACAGTCGGACAATGATTTTATATTGGCCCCTTCGCGTAATGATGCGGCTTGATACCGCCCCCACTTTAGCACATTACTGCCAGCCTTGCCATTTGCTCAGCTGCAGCGAGGATTGATCCTCAAAATTGGGGGCCACACGGACAGACGTAGGATTGGTTCTCTCTTCGACAGTTGAAAGTGGGTACTGCGACAATCACTATACCTAAATAGGAAATATCTATGTTTGAGTGCAAAGATCATACTGCATAAGAGGCGTGCATGAAATCATTGGCAATCTCTCTAAACCGATTAAGAAGTGTTGCACAACCTAGGGGGGCCCCACTGTCGTGGTACCCACTTAGTACTGTCGCACCCATGCCCTGTCTGGTGCCTGGATCTACAACAAGCCTTCCGTGTGTAGTCCCACGGCACGGATATCGTCGATAGGTACGATCCTACAGTATATGCAGAATGATCTTAGGGTACCCGAGGGCGTGCGTGACCGTGGGACATGTGTGTTGGCTGAACAATTTCCCAGTGGGCATGTCATATTCGGCCTCTCGTGCTCCCACAATGTCAAGCGAGGTCAAATAGATGCTAAATAATCCTGTAATTTGAATCTACTTCAGTTTCTTCAGGACACTTCCCACCAGACACGCACAAGTTGAGCTAGACCTGTGCACGAAAGGTAGGTAAAGCCTATGCACACAATTTATTAACGCCCGGTGGCTAAACCAAAAGGGCAGACTCGTCGCCCCTTGGTTGCCATAATGGAAATTTTGGATCTGATTTCTAAATTCGCGGAGCGGAATGGCCAAGATGTCACAGTAGAAGGAAAATAAAGCGTCTGCAGCAGATTGTTGAAACGTCTGAATGTGATTTGTTTAGTTCCGTGCCTCACGCCACACTGCCAATGAGATGAAAACCCTAAGTATTTTGGGGTTCCTGGGCCGAGCGTTTCTCCCATTCGTTTAACGTTCTTGTCGGAAGTGAGTTGTTGGCTGTCCTCGTATGACCTCTCCAGTCCAGGTCCTTCAAACGCATCAGCATGTCCGCGCACCATATCGCAGTGGGTAGTTTGTCAAATGCGTAAAGAGTGGGAACAAAGTGTAGCTGGTAAAGAACTAAGTGAAGGAGTGAACTTGTGTCCGGCTTATATGAGAAAATCGAGGTATTTACACCTCTACGCAAAATAAGACAATAGGTTATTTTGAACCTCCAATGCCTTCTCCGTCCGAAAAGAGAACTGAGGCTGTTCATTGGTTGGTAAATTACCTATTTAGGCTTAGCTCTTATCAGTGGAAATTATTATCATTGGATGTACGATCTCCTAATAGGGTAGTTCCGTGAGACATATCCCGTCATTTGAGTTCTCTCGCTTAACCGAGATGTGAAATGATCTATATTACGACCCTGTAGCCAACGACTATTTGAGAGGCCACAGCTTTCTGATGGGCCTCCAAGAGCCAGCGAGTCTATATGAAGCACGTGACCAGAAATGGGGAGCCTCTTCCGGCTGCTTATTCACCGTCCTGGCCTATACCCCATAAGAATAAGACCATTACTTGGTACGTACTACCTCTTCGCACGCAACTCAACGTGACCAGTTAGCAACGCGTAACCTGGCAAAGGAAGATATACCTGTGATAGTAGGCTCTCCAGCCTTGACATATCTTCTTAATGCCTGAATACATGACTCATTAAATATGCCACGAAATTGCAATTAAATACAGTCAAATAAATAGTTCTCACCAGAAGCAAAGGTACAGTACTGCATTCATTAGGAAACTCATTTTAAGCTAGTGATCATTTTTTAACCTAAAATATGTCACGTATTCCCAAGGAGTCCACATGGAACCCGTTCTGGCGGTAAGTCAACCGGTAAAATTAATCTCGAATCTCGCTGTAGCTGTGCTACGCCTCCTCTACAGACGGACCTGCATGAGGGATGTGTACCCCTGTACTTTTCTCTCTTGCACTGACGACGTCGACACAACATTCGAGGAAGGCGTCAAATCCTTGGTCAGGATTTTCTCGTAGGACTGCCAATTTCGCCGGATGAATGCTTTCAACTCGGAAAATAACTCCTCAATGGGATTGATGCCTGGAGAATATGGGGACAAATACGCCAGCTTAACCCTTCCGTAAGATGTTGATCGTATTCTATCTCGACACGCTAACATGGACTCACGGGAATCAATTTACCCCGGCCTCAACAACCATATACGTATGCAGACAAGATGAGGGGACTTGAGATTACGATGGGTTGGCAGTCTGAGCTCATGGAATCCAAATTGCCTCGTCTTATTACGTGGACATGGTTATGTCTAGCTATGATCTGGCTCCTTTTCTAAGAGACAAGAATTCAAAGCACCCATGTTGGCATACCCGCGTTCAGATCACAAACAACACTAAGTGCGCGATCGAAATCGCAGTCAGTCACATCAGACATATCTATTAGTGGAGGTAGTGGGAGGTCTGACGATTCCTTGAATGAGGAATTCAGAAGAGGGAATCTCCAATCAGGGTTCTCTGATAGAGAAAGCACAGAGGTCTTGGGTTGCCGACGCATTCGTGCAAGCACCTTCTGGGTTCTTGTGATAGCTTACTAGGTTTTCATAAAACGGGTTGTGATATCACTTTTCATCTTGTTGTCCGGCTAAAAATAGCCGCACAGCAGTCGCGCGACCGAGGGTGACTCTCACCCAGATTCCTATTTTCTCGAAAAGCACCCACCTTTCTCACCCCAGGTCGCGCGACAAAAAAGCGGCGTTCAGCTATTTCCCCACCAGGCTAGACTAAACTATTGGCTAGCCCGACCATTTGGTGTGGGGCTAAAACACAGCAGGTAGTGCGGTGGGTGCCGCCCGGGTGAGAATGGGGTGAGCGCCGCTTTAGCGTCGCGCGACTCGGGTGATTAGGGTGAGTGCGCAATAGACAGGGTGAGAATGGGGTGAGCAGGGTGAGAAACATGCTATCTAGGGCGACCCAAAAGCTAGTTATCGCTCGACAGTAAAGCTTCTCCAATGTTGCAAATTTTCTTCATCGCCTCATATAGAAAAGATGGACTGAATGTGATCGCTTCTCAGTAGCGATCTGAAGCCTCTTGCGACTGGTATCACCTGATATCACCTGGTAGAGGCACCCCGTGTATCGTATAGCCATTGTGAGAGACCATCTCTCCTTCTCTTTTTTTCCTAGCTTTTATATTCCCATACAATACTACCCGATGTTTGCCATTTCGTCCTGATTTCTCATACGCTCTTCATCGAATTTAGCGTACCGAAGAACACTTTAATCCGGAGGGAGGAAGGCTGCAATATAATTTGACGGATCCTACTATAGATCGACACGCTAACATGGACTTAGGAAAATCAAGATACGTCGACGTCAACAACCATATACGCATGCAGACAAGATAAGGGGACTTGAGATTACGATGGATTGGCAGTCTGAGCTCATAGACTTCAAATTACCTCGGTTTATTACGTGGACATGGTTCTGTCTAGCTATGATCTGGTCTGCTGTGATAATATGGGGAGGCGAAACAAAGGATTGGAGTGGTGCCATGGCATTTGGACAATTTCTAGCGGCATGTTTATCAATTATTGCACTCCACGCTAATAAATGAGATCCATTCTTCAATCGAAAAATTATATTAATTCATATACCCAAAATGTAACCTATTGTAGGCTTTCTATAACATACCTAAGTGGGCAAGATGTAGTTCTTTATCAGTGGCATGGATGGCTGTCATTAAGCTAGGATAGTAAGCTAAAACACCAGTCCTGCAGAACAACCGACGTTTGATATTAAACCCCTGTGACTCGTTTTCGTTTTGCGTCACTATTACTTCTTTCGCTTCGGCTACCTTAAGAGGTATCTTGTACTAGGAACTATAAGAGGTGTATTGTGTCATTGTTTAGCTCTGTCGGTATACTATCAAGTATAGGCAGGCCGTGCCTTGATCGTAGGGTTGAGCGGTGCTGCGAATCGGAGAAAATAACTATCCGACGCCTCCACTTCCAATATTTAGTAAAGCCTAAAGTACGTGTACAATTGTGTTCCTGAGAAACATCAATGTTGGCCGCTACACTACACTACACCATATCGGACGGATACGGTGGAGCTTATTTCGGTTTAGTGTATCACAGTTCTGGTTTAGCGTACTCGGTCGCTTTGCGCTCCCGTGCGTGGTAGTATATAATCCTCGACCTCCCCCCCCCCATCCAACACTTCCACAATTTCGTTTTTCGCCCCTCTGCTCCGGTCCCTGCAGCTGAGGCATTTTTGCTATTTATCCGGGTCGCAGAGCTCCGGGGCTTCGCCACCCCCTTTTCTCTACCTGTCATAATCGTCGGTTCCTCGGCGCTTTTCGTGACATCAATCCACCGCTGTCTCGGATGGACTTCCTCTGTTGGCTGCGACAGCGGCATGCAGGATGAGCTGGGTCTTTCCGACATTGGATGACGGGCTCTTCGCCAGAAATCTGGGCCGGGCGGCCGGGAGTTGACCATCGCAGATGCCGATGCCTTTTGATCTGCGGCCTTTGAAGACCACTGCCTGCTACTAATCCGCAGACGACTGGAACTGATTAGAATCTAGCTTGTGGATTGCGCTGAGCCTGTTTGTTCACTTCCCGCGCCCGGAAACCGATTCAGTGTCAATCACTTCGTTGGCGATGACTTCGACTGTTTCTGACGGCCGTTTCAGCTCAGCTTGAGAGCTTGACCGAACGTCCATTCTCCTTCACCACAAGCCATTTTTTGCGCACCCGATCCTCATACTACTCGCTTCCGAGACCTGTCCTGCCCGGTCTTCGTCATCGCATATACCCTGGGGCCAGAACCTGTGGTGGCTGCACGATTGATTGGCGAAGACGATAAGATGGGCTTGCATTCGTCCCAAAGACTCGATCACGTCTGGGTATCGGTCGCATTTCTTGGATTGATTGGCAATAATTGGGCGATGGAGCTGTGTCTCAGCAATTGATGTATCATTCGGGGAGCTAGGTCTCTGCCTCGCTCTTCTGGGCGGCTGAATGATTGGAAGCCAGCATTGCTCGAGCTCCTCGGCTGCATGTCGAGGCACACTGCTATGCAGTCGGCTGTCTGAAATTTGGAGAAAGCGAAAGCGGACATGCACAGAACGGGGATATGAGTGGCTCTAGTCATACAGGCTCCGAGTGAGCTCTAGAACCATTGGCAGAGATGTTTTGATCGACGGCGAAAGCGTGTTACATCTAAAATTGGGAACTGAGCTCTGTCTGCCTTGCGAGCGAGCTAGAAATGCTTGCACCGTGACATTGAATCTATAAACTTAGGTGGACAGTCCGCATGTTTGCAATCTCACAAGTCCCATTAAGTCTCAATTCCAACTATCCAATTCGTATATCACTCCTCGTTCATCACTTCTCATACCAAATTCTATCAACATCAATCAACAAGATCATATTTCAGCATGTCTGAGTACGGTGGTTCCTCCAGTATGCGAATTCTATGTCGTTCATGCCCCATACCTTCATTGCAGAATCTAACAAGTACCAGACAGCTTTCCCCTTAATGCAGCGACTCTCCAAGTTTGCGGTCGTCCGCCGAGCGAACATGGCTCAGAAAATAATCCTATATTCATCGATGACTCGGACTCTCTTCGCTCGCCGTCGGATCGCATCCTCCTCAACTGTGAAGATTTTGAGTGCAGCGTGCATGGCCCGCCTGTGTGGGCTCAAGGCACTGTTGAGTGTCCCATCAAGCTTGAAATTGATGATGAGACCTGGAGAGAGGTACAGAGCTGGGTTGATGTGGATGCATTCCGGGATGTCAAGTATCAAGCAGACATCGGGCCCATAGAGGAGATAGATTTGACTTATTCGAATATTTCCGCCTCTGTCCCCAAGGACACTGAAGTGTTCGAGTCTATCTCAGAAGACGTACACTGTCTTGGTGCAAGCTCTCTTGTCCTGGAGTTCGACAAATCTGAAGACCAGGCCAATGCCGCTTCTTCGACCCCCAAGGCCAATGACGAAACTATCCCAACCGAGCCGGAAGATGAAGACCAGGCCGATGCTGGCTTTTCTACCACCAAGGCCGACGACATTGATGCTATCTCAACCAAGCCAAATGATGAGGCCAATACTTGCTCTACTACCCCTGAGGTCGACAATGATGAGACCTCAACTGAGCCAGAGGATGAGGACCAGGCTGACGCTGGCTCTTCTACCCCCATGGTCGACGACAATACTGTTATCTCAACCAAACCGAAATATGGAGACAAGCTGGATACAAGCCCCGCTCTACGCGAAGCGGGTCTCGTTTCAATAGAGACCCAGAAAGCTCCTGCCAAACGAAGTTTGGACTTTGATTCCTATGACTCCTCTGCGCCTAACAGACGATCGGAGCGTGTCGCTAAGAGAGCGAAAGTTTGACCATCTAGAGTCAAGACAAGTGTATTTAGTGCTTTTTTAGTAAATGGATTTACCGTTATGATTTCTGCTAAAGATCGCGATTTCAAGATGAACCCATAGATTGGCTAAAAGATAAAACAACAAAAAACAATCTGAAAAGGACAATTATCGTAGTCGACGGCTGTGGACTACGATCTTCCCGGCCGGAGGTGAATCGCCCTATATTAATTCTCCTTTGAATCGGAGGAGCAATGGACTGGCACACTTCTTGGGTGAGTCACGTATTCTCGATGGTGCGATCTTTAGGCAAGCTATATTGGAGGTCATTCGCGAGCCTGCTTAACCTTCAGCCTCGCTACAGCGGTTGGCGGCTTGTCCTACAGCACCACCAATGTATACTATCATTCGACCTGGCCTTTTTGCTGAGTCAACGCTTGGAATCATACAGGCCTGATACAAAACCTATTTTTATACTATGATTTACACCCGTACTAGATTACTGCCCGGAATTCTGGCTGGCGATGCAAGCTAATTCTTATTGTATTTTTCGATTACTTGCTGGAGTTGACGATCATCTCGGTAGCGTCCTAGAGCATCTGCTTTCCAGGTCTCCCAATCAAAATCTTCAGTGGCCCCAATGGCGGCTAGGAGTCCGCCAAATAGCCCGAGAAATCCTTTCCAATCACTAAGATCGTAGCCACAACAAAATCGGAATCTGTGGATGATTCGACCATTCCTGACGATCATTGCAAGATCCGGATGCCCATTGGCTTCAAAACATTCAGCGAAAAACTCTTCGTCCTCACCAATAGAATTTTCGCCCGCGTAGAAATCAGCAACGGGTAATAAAACAATGGGTGAATTAAATGCCCCTGACTTTGAATCGGTGTGTGCCCACTCCCAGTCAATGATTCCTGTAATGTTGTATTCATTATCAACAAGTATTTGGTCGCCCTTCTCGTCCGCATGTTTCAAGTAAAACTTCTCGTCATCAACTTTACTTATAGAACAGGCCTGCGGGGCTATTTCGAGGAGGAAACGATGAATCAAAAACGCATCAACCGCCCGATCAACGTACAACTCCTGTCTGATTATCAGATCCAAGATCAATTGGATATGTGCAGTAAAGTATTCTTTTGTAGAGAAGAAAGGGCCAAGCGTTTTCATCTGGGAACCATGATAGACTGTTAAAGACTCTCGAGCGAATGGCCCAATATCATGAAACTCAGGATCATACATAGAGCCAGTCATAGAGAAAGGATAAGCTTTCAACTCTATGTATATATCTGCAAGCTGACTGGTTACTTTCTTCCTTTGCTCAGGAGTGGCAAGTGACCAGCGTAAGGAATTTCCAGTCAACTTTTCCATGAGAACGTATCCAACACCAACAGGGTTCTTTTCACAGAAGTTGTAGTCGAACACTTTTGGCACCGGGATTGAAGTCTGACTTAAAAACCGCAGGGTTGAGACTTCGCTGCGCAGGATAAAGTCTCGCAACTCTGCTGGCGGAGAAGTGACGTTGGATCTCCGAATTCGCGCTAACCAACTGATTCCATCGTCAAATAATAGCTCAATATGGTAGTTCATCCCTCCCATAACTGCGCTTCGCGTTGATCTGTCATACTGAAGACTTTGTGGTATAGAACAAGCCAGGCCTCCTCGAAGAGCTGAGGCTTGAGAGATGAGCGCAGAGACATTTATCTTATCGATAAGGTTGGTAATCTCATCATGCTCGGCTTTCCTGGCGACAGGATCGTATTCGGTTTCTTCCTGTACAAACGTATCAGCATCGCCCCTTCTTTTTTTTTCGTTCACCTACCTCCCATCGCGGGCAGGTGTGGTAACTTCGTTCTAAATGTTTCACACATAGATGACGATTGCACAAAATGCATTCGCCATGTGTGCGAACGGAGGCTTTATTGCAATCTTCAAAGTCACATAGCCACAACATGGTTTGCTAATCTTATCCGGGTCGCATAGAAACAATTTTGCGGGTAGGGCGATCCGGACTTCTATTTATGTGTCTAGCCTTTATGAATGTATCACGTGGATTTTACTGGTCTTTCACAGGGAAACCGGCATTACGCACACCGCCAATTAGCATATGACGACTGCGTCCACTTCCTTAGTTTCTAACTCACCGGCTTTTGGTCCTGCTCAGCTTACATCGTATTAAAGTAGATTGTGGTGGTGACCGAGTGAAAGGTAGCCGAATGAAACGTGGTGGCGCTTGGTTGAGGGAATTGATAGGTTGTATCCCTCATTTTGTGTGACTGTCATGCATGGTCAACGCTCAGAGGACCACGAATCACAAAGAGCTTGTATATACCGAGAATTGAAGAGAGAACTTAAAAGAGCAGTTTTCGCAGTCGAATCGACAAAATATTACGAACTTATTTGGGTTCTTACACCTGTTGGACATTTCTCATACTTAAGAAATCAACAATAATGCCTAGCCCTGCGATCAAATGCGTGAAAGAAGGCTGCACCACCTGGGCAGAGAGCGGGTCGAGATATTGTACCGCGCATAGTATGTTGTCTACGTGGGCTTGCAGCATTCGTGCATGCTGATTCATATTACGCAGAATGAGAATTTGAATCCGAGCAATAAATAAGTGAAGATTAGGGATTGCCTCCAGTCCTTCGTGAAGCTCAACTTTCGCTGCTATCTTTCTGTGTTACCTGTTTATGAACCTGATGCTTTACCGTGAAAGAACGCAACTTATATTGGAAAATCAATTTCTTTGGGATACCTTTGACCGTCATGGATTTTGAATGGGCTGTGCTACAATACTATTGGATGGAGGAACGGGAGGAACTAGAGTGGATTGCAGATGGAGGCATATGTCTCTCCTTAATCCCCCGCAATATTGAGCTCAGAACTCCCTTGGCTCATCAAATAATAAATCCAGATCGTGTTATGTTAACTCCCTCAATGGATTGTGGGCCATCGTCTTACTCTCATAGTACTGGGGCAACAAGACGCCACGGCGGCTACACAACGAGATCGACACCACAAGTGGTCCTCCTAAACGCCCAGCTTTGCATGACGCGTCCTCGGTGAAGGTTGTATCGACCAATTGCCTGATCTCCCTTCCTTTTCATCACATTGTCCTTTATGTCTTCTGTCGTGAGGGATTGTTTGCGTAAAAACCATAGAATAGTAGATGCCACATTATTTGCATCATTTCATGATCTTTTATTCTCAATGTTATCGGTTATTTATCTTTGAATCCCTGGTTCGCGTTAAAAAATTATTCTTTTTGTTCGAGCGAACTCACCACAGCTGGTCTCGGCCCTACTCTGGCTGATCGTGAACGGAAGGGGGAGCGGCCCGTGCCTAGGGTGCTCCAATCCTACCATCGATTCGAGTGTTGGTTATGCAGGAAGTTACGCACGGACGATCCCTTGGCCAAAGGATCAGCCATTTTCGTAATCTTTTGACTCCTTGAACTTCTCTCCTTACAACTACCGGTCATGGGCGCAGAAGAAAGCAAAATCGTGCTTGACGTACTGGATACGTCCTACCGTCGCGCACTTGAAACCAAACAAGCTCATATCCAAATCGAACCTAATGAGGAGGTTGATTCCTCCTGCCTACGCCTCGTAACTGCTGCTGACATGTGCTAGTTTATGACAGCTCTCGGACAGCTATGGTCGGAAACTCCGGAAAACATCAAGTCCAAAATTGCTTCATTTGAAGGCCCGCCTCAAAAGAAACAAAAGAGATCACCAACATTACAGAAACAAAAGCGAGTACCAAAAACAGTACCAAACCCAGCGGTAACGGTCCCAACCCCAGCGGTTATTGATGAAGATATGTTTTACGATGAGAAATTTTTCACACAAGCTGAGACTTGGAGGAACGACCCCTTGTTGTTCTTCCAATTACAAGGACTTACTTTAAGTCGAAGACCTCTCGTTGACTTCAAAAACTTTCTGATGAGAGCAGTAAACAGGGGAAGAATGGATCAATTACGCCGCCGATTCGTAATGATCATTTACTTTCGACTGAAGAAGGAAATTTTACACAAAGAACGCTTAGACGCGACAGATAAAGCTCATTTGCTGAAATTTATATCCAATTCTGGCTTGTCTGATGAGGAGGAGCCTTCAGAGGAGCAATTGTGCGAATGGATACACCTCGGTGGGAAAATCGAATCGATCTGCTGGGATATCGGGAGCATGAATACCAGGAGCTCTTTTGATCATCTTGGGAACCTATTTTTCATACAGGGCGCCTCTAATCGCCAGTAAGTTATTCTGTTGGCAAAACTCTACAGATTCTGACTATTCACAGGATTAGTAGGATGAATCCAGGGGAGGTGGAAGTAATCAAACTAGAGGGGAAATACTATCGACAGCAGTGCACCAATGAAAAGTGTCTTACGGATATGGCAAGTCAAGTGATTGATGCGTTATGGGATTGTGTGAGCGCGTCGGATATACTAAGTATGTCGTAAACCTTAACAAAGCTTTGACGAATACTGAATCTACAGGGTGGAGAGACCCTATTCTACCCCCAGCCGAGTTCAGTCAAGTCAATCGAGATAGTAGCCATCCCTCACCAGCGCCGCGTCAAAATCCTTTATCGCCTACAACATCCCCGACCAGTTTTGGCACATCGCCACTGCCAAATAATACTGGAATCGTTCAAAGCCCGAGGCCCGATAACGTTGCAGACCAAATTCCTAGTAGCCAGATTCGGGTCCAGAGTTTGGGCTTGGGAGGCTTAATGGCCTTGGACCGAATTTCTGAGCCACGTGAATGCCGTACTGATACCATCGAGGATCCATCGCATGACCCCCACCTGCTGTGGAATCTCCGCACGGGAGATCCATCGCATGATTACCTGATGTGGGATTTCCATACAGGTATTGTCGGGAATCCATATGACCCCCACCTGCTGTGGAATCTCCGCACGGGAGATCCATCGCATGACTACCCGACGCGGGATTTCCACACAGGTATCGTCGGGGATCCGAATGACTCCTACCAGCTGTGGAATATCCGCACAGGAGATCCATCACATGAATCCTACCTGACGCGGGATTTCCACACAGGTATCGTCGGGGATCCATATGACTCCTACCAGCTATGGAATCTCCGCACAGGAGATCCATCACATGAATCCTACCTGACGCGGGATTTCCACGCAGATATCGTTGGGGATCCATCGCACACGTGGAACTCCCGCACGGGAATTCCCGAATCGCCATGCCGTGGGAGTACTGAAGTATTGCAAACTGATGAACGTCGAACTTTGCCCAGTGTAGTCCCTGGCGTGCAGCAAGTGGCTTTGGATCCCTCATGGCAAACGATTCGGCAGCATAACTTTTCTCGCAGAGAATCCCAGCCAGAAACCCCTCTTCTTGATTCCCAGCATCCACCTGACTCTGCGATTCCAATATCACGACATACAAGCCCTTCACGAAGCGGCTTCACTCATGGCGATTCACTGATTGCTTCCGCCTTGAGGCAGGATCTGTCCGGCGAAACTTGGGGTTTAAGCGGGAACAACAGTCGATCGATGGCCACCCCAGTAATATTTACATGAAATTCTCAATATAACTGAAGACTGGTTATACAAGGTATAGAGATATAGCTGTTGCTCCAGCACTCAGAACCGGCTCGTTCTCGATGTAGATATATTCACCTCCTCGTAACGCGCCTCCAGGATTGAGCAATATGTCGTATAATGGTATAAGATAACCTTTTTTTCGGTCATTCAAAAGCTTCGTATTCTTGGGCCAATACACCAAGCGCCCTTTCCACTCCTACAGATTTTTTAAGCAAGGGCGATGGGAGACAAGGCTGGGCTCTTACCTCGCCAACATTCATTTCCCGAATCAAACTAGAGATTTTTGTCTCAAGTAGGTCCCCCCCATATGTTCGGTTCCCATATATATCCTCCCGAATAATTTCCGCCTGGCGAACGGGTTTCTCGCTAGTTCCTGGAATGTATCTGTCGCGAGTATCCGGAATCATGTCCTTGATCTCATTGAAAATTCTCTGGGCTGCAGGGAAGTCGCTTAGGCTTTGGGGTTCCATTGGTTTGATCTTGAGCCAGTATGGTTAGAATAAGGAAAAAAAGGAGGGGGAGGCGAATATACCAACACAGGCGATGTGGAGGGGCTTGGAGAACTTGCGTTTCGCGGAAGGAGGGGTAAAAAGGCATTCTGGTTGGGCACGGAATCACATGACCTGCTTTGAAGACATCTTGGCCGCGTCGCGCGTGATACAGTAACCAGAAGGGGTCGTCTATACGGTGAAAAAGTTAACTTCTTGCTATATTTGGATCATATGGTGTCATTATCTTAAGTTATGAAGTTTGGCTCTATATGCAAGATTAAATTTGAGCCTTGGTCAAAGTTACTTTATTCCATCGGGTTCTGAACTTCTTCCTGACCATTTGCCTCATCAGAACGACTTTGGTTTCGGGGAATTATTTATCCCCCCGAGCAGAACGTACCCGCCAGGTGACTCAGCCATCTCGCAGTCAGGGGCATTGAGCAAGTCAACAATTTGGTCTATTTATCATGCTTCGGACGCGTCGCCTTCTTCGAGAAGAAATCACTTATTCCCTTGCCAAGGAGCGTGAAGTGAACGTACTCCACCAGCTAGGCTACATCGACCAACAGCATCGCTTTTTTGCCCATCTCTACGCTTGCCGTGACTGGATGAAAGCTGCTGTTGTTCATCACCTGAATTTGAACTCGAACGCTGTTTGCCACGTGCCAACCCCCGAAAATTGGCTCCGTGGTAGCTTCAATGTCTGTGTTCCCATTACCATCGTTGATTGGGAGAATCGTCAACAGCCCGGAAACCGTGTTATCCTCCGATTTCCCCTTCCTTATCGGATTGGTGAGGATTTCAGGCCTGGGAATGGGGACGAAAAGATCCAATGTGAAGCTGGCTCCTACGCATGGCTCCAACAGAATTGTGCGAACGTCCCAATTCCCCAACTCTATGGCTTTGCTTTGTCAACAGGTCATGCTGTAGGTGCCGAATTACTACGTTCAAGCGAAAATGGTAACTAATTCGGTATAGTTTACACGGGCTGACTGCCTACCTTTCCTGAGCCGTTGCTTTGAGTCCCTGTGTCGTTGGTTTCGTTATTGCTTTCACCTCCATATTCCTTCAAATTATGTCCATCATCCAAATACAACACCCCTCGACCGTGTCACTAAGACTGGATACCTCTTGATAGAATGTATCGAGAACACCCAGGGATCGATGCTCTCTAACACATGGTCACTAAAACAACAAGATACTGCGTTACGAAGGAATTTCTTCCGAGACTTGTCTAGGATCCTGCTCAGTATCAGTCAGACACCCTTACCCCGTATTGGGTCATTCATCATCGACAGCAAAGGGTTCCTAACACTTAGCAATCGTCCACTGTCGATGGAGCTCCATGAGTTAGAAAATGAAGGAATACCGACCGGCTTGGCCCGTGACTATACGCACTCGAGTGTGGATTCCTACGTGGCGGACATCTTGGCAGTCCACGACAGTCGCCTTCGAACGCAACCCAATGCCGTCAATAATGTACAAGACTGTGGCTATCAGATGTCAGCACTAGCTGCAATGCGTACAATATCTCCATTGTTCCTATGTCGCAATCTGCGTCGGGGGCCCTTCGTTTTTATGTTGACTGACCTCCACCAAAGCAATATCTTTGTGGATGATAAGTGGCATATTACATGCTTGGTCGACCTCGAATGGGGCTGTACACGGCCTGTCCAAATGATTGAGCCCCCGTACTGGTTGACCAACCAAAGTGTGGATGGGATTGATGTTGAAGAATTCGACAACGTACGACGTGAGTTCATGGAGATCTTAAGTGCTGAAGAAACAAAATGTCAAAGTCAATTCCTTTTAAGAGACGGAAAGGGAACGTCACTTCGAATATCAGACATCATGGAGCAAGCTTGGACAACGGGCACATTCTGGTATTCACTAGCACTCTCCAGTCCGACCGGCCTGTTCAGATTGTTCTATGATCGCATTCAGCCACTGATGTCCAAACAATGCTCGGATGAAATTGGCGAGATAATGCCATTCTATTGGGGCAAAGACGCGGGAAAATTCGTGGCGACCAAACTCGCTGACAAAAGGAAGTATGACGAAGAGCTTCAGCTAGCCTTTGCAGCGAGCAATGCTGGAGGCTCACAATGTAGCTAACCAGCCTATTGAACACCACGCAGTAGACACGACTTCCTAACTAAACATCCAAAAGACCCTATTTATTGGATTTAGCTTCTGATCTGCCTGATTCTTCCTTCATGTGCTTTTCAAACGCTGCATCTAATGCACTAAATGCCTTTTGGGCATGATTTTCTTGTCTCTTGCGCTGCGCTGCTCTCCCAGAAGAACTGATTTGTCGGAGATCCTTGATATCCACTTTGACTGCCTCTTCTATCTTGACTTCGTCGGCCTCTTCAGGTTGATCTGTCATGTTGATGAAGGACTGTTCTTGATAGTCAGCAATAATCTTGGTTAACGATCAACCTGCTGTCAGCTTACCAGATGGCTATGAAAGTTTGATCCACTAGGCCGCCTCGTAAGACTTGTCAAGTTCCACGTTCTGGTGTTATGAATTTGGAACGATTTCGAAAGATGGATGTTCGACCTCGGTGTCCTCGTAGTGGCAAATCGAATTTAGCCCCTCATAGTCTGACTCGGCGAATAATACCTTGCGCCGATATTGCACGAATAGTATGCGACCACGTTTTCGCACCCACCAAGAGTCATGCAGTTGAATCACATCGGTCTCCCCAAACCAATAAAATCTGCCATACCACCGCTAATCTTTGTTTGACCCTCACCCCGACAGGCACTAGATCGCTTATACTGGATGTACGTGATTGACCTGCTTTTCTCTGCAAATATGCTAAACCACGGATAGACGTTGCTAAATGCACCCGTGCTCAATAATTCTAGAATTCCCCAAGGATCAAGACCAGGGTATGGTAATTTTCTTTGATGGCCAAGTTCTTGCACAGCTTGTATTCCATCATTATAACTCGGCGAGTGGGTCGGAGCCTCCGTTGGCCGGCTTGCTGATATGATCGAGTGGCATTCCAAGCGCCATCCTTCAGTGCTTTGTAACTACATTTATCTCGAGCGAACAGAATTCGATCTGGACTTTGGCTAGCGAAGTATGCAAAGCCCCCAAGAAAAAGACCGATCTAAGCCTCGTGCCTGTAGTTGGGGCTTGAAGTTATTAGAAATTTGATTGTCGTCTGAGTGCTTGAGCGGCCGTTCAAAGTTATTTAAACCATAATAAATACCCTCATCTACATACATCTTGATAGTTTTAATCTTCACCAGGACTTTTGCTACAAAAGGTGCGTCATGATTCTCACAATTTCGAAGCCGAAAGCTAAATCTTCAACATCTCAGTTCCAGCGTCATGAGCAACTCTGGGGCCCAGAAGGCTCGCGATAGTCTCGCATCCATCCTTAGCTATTACGAAAACCATATACCGGCCGATGAAACCCCTCAGTTTGTGAAAGATGTCAGATCCGGCGAAATTGTGATAGGGGTGAGGAAGGGTGAAGTTCCGTCTGCCGACCAAGGAGCAGATTTGATAAATGCCCTCAACGAGGCTCTCAAGACACAAGATGCTATTCAGAATCTCTCCAGCACCGAGAAGGATATTATGACCCAGGCGGCTAACTCGAGCCTTCGCAATCGTCGAAAGAAAGGTGGCAACTAGGACTGAGGGAAGGAAATCAAATCGCCTTGGAAACAAAACCTCTCTTGATTTTCGCAATACTGTCTTTACATGAATCCAATAAACAACACCCTTCATTTGAATTTTCTGATGTAGGTAATGTCGTTAGAATTTAGAGATCAACTAGCTCAGCCATGGTGTAGTTGGAATCCAAACCGCCCTCATTTGCCTGGTGCATTTTTCTTTCAATGAAGGCGTCCATATTTGCAAGTTCTTCTGCACTTAGCAGGTGTAGACGATCCTCAATCGTTGTAAACGGACCGAAAAACTTTCCATCAAGAAAATTCCAGTAGATATCATCAAACATGGAGCTAAGTCGTGAGGCAAGGCAGATCCAAAATAGTCCGGTTTCCAAGGACATTTCCATGACAGGAGATAGTCGCTGAGTGTCCAATAATGAACCATCCTGGAGTTTCTTAGACTCGCAATCACGAAGTACACCAAGGAACATACGAAATTTTGGCATGAATCGTAGTATAAATTGGTTGAGATCAACTTCCCAGTCCTCAGGACGCTCCAGCAACAGCCACCAAGGTGCGGCATATGAGAATTCAGCTGGAGCGGCGTAAGTAAACTCCCAATCAACTAGCCCAGTGACAGTAAGATTTGATGCATCAATAAGGACATTGTCAGGGCTAAGGTCATCACAATAGAGCCGAAAGATTCCACTGTACTCCTTTGATATATTACCCGAAAGTTTGCGAAAGAGGCAACGTGCAATGTATTTTTTCTGACAGTCTGCTTTGTCGGAAATTGCATCATTGCGTTGAAGCTCAAGATGATAGAAATGTTGCTGAGCAAGTTCTTCAAAATATTCCACTGTGCTATTGAAATATTGCTGCTTGAAGATATCGAGAGGAATATTGGAAAACTGAGCAAGTCGATTCATATTGAAGGTGAGTGGACGTTTTGACACAGTCCAACTACCTAGTTCATCTTGTTTGATGGCTCCAATATGTGGAAACTCATGCTTTGATAGCTCAAGCAGGACTTCAGCCATGCTTGAATAAGCTCTTCTCAAGAAGTTTGCCGGTACACTGGAACTCAATGTGACTGTCTGCTGGGACAAGTCTCTGAGGTACATACTTAGAGCATTCCCCTCAATAAAAGACATCACAACGTATGGACCGACCACACACTTGCCATGTCCTAAGACCTTTGGTACAGGTATTGTTGTGTGCTCAGCAAGATACCTCATCACTGCGACCTCATCTTCAACCTTTTCACTCCGAGGAATAACCCGGCCAAGGGCCGTAAAGCGAACCAGAACGCGATGACCATTGTCCAAGGTGATTCGATAGCAAACGTTGAATGCGCCATTTGGAAGCCTCGAGGCTGTTCTAGGCGTACCGGGACAGTGGCGGGAGGCAAGCTTGCCTGCCAACTCCTCTGGTGAGTTGCTGATCAGATTTTGTATCCAAACTTGGAAAATACAATCCGATTGGTTTTTTGCGAGATTATCGAAGTCCATTATGTACGTACTCCGTGGATACCGTGTGGGAAGTAAATTATAAGAAGAAGAGAGGAAGAAGAAAAGAATACATATGCGCGAGTTTGGTGCCATAAATGGCCACGGATAGCGACCGTAAGATCATTTGCAGCCGGCGATCATGTGACGATCGGCGAACTTCTATTCGGCGCCCGCTAGGTACCCAATCTAGACGAATTTGATTGCCAATTTCCGAATTCAAGTCTTTTGTTTTGACTTTACTGGATCTAGCATTCGAAAATGCCCGATTTCCAGGGTTAAATTTAGCCTACGTATTGTTATATAGTGGTCATAGCTCTTGCAGCTTTGCTACATGTGGGGCTTAGTGTGATAGGAATGGCTTGTAGGACTGATTATATAGAACAGCTGATATCTCGAGCGAATATTTTGAAATTAAAGGTGCTATTGTAACCTCTGCGTCTTGATTACTATTCTGGACCGGTTCGTTTGGGGCTAAAATCTACTGCCTGGGATTGAATGTATGGTTGCCTTGCAGATCGTTACTGCTTTAGGCGATTAAAGCTGACGGGCGACAGTCCTAAAGTCCAGAAGGGGAATGAATCGCCGCACAGCCCGCATCCTTGTGCGTGGCGGGTCGTTACTGCTTTAGGTGTTTAAAACTGACGGGCGACAGTCCTAAAGTCCAGAAGCAGAAGGAATCGCCTCACATCCCGCATGCTGTCCTAAACATCATTTTAATGAGGTATACCATATGAGCTGAAGGCCAAGCGCGAAGAATTGTATCCGCGTAATATTTCCAATGTCTCGGCATATTGAACTTGAACTTGCCTAAGCTTTGAGCTATGGCTTTTTGGCTAGCTAGACGAGAGGAGCGCTCAAGAATTTCAAGTTTCCTCTCGGCCATAGAAATACAAAGATATCACTCAGCGGATCGTATGCATTAAATATCTTAAAAGGCCGTCTTTGTTTAAAGGAAGCGTCCATCATTGTGATAATTATCCAACCGAATTTCTCAGCCTCTGAACATAATCGCCATGTCTTCTCTTATGGTTTTCATCCGCCAGGTATTCTCTTGTATTTGGCCAGGCATTCAGGGTGCCCCTGAGATAGTATCGGATGACAACCGGGAGGATAATCAGATATCCTTGCATGGATTCAATTCGAATGAACCCAAACCGCTGCAGGTAAGCAACTCAATGGCTACATCTTCCCTTTTGCGAAAAGCTTCTGACAATTCAATGTGCTTTTCATTAGATAAGCTTTCCAGGGCTTAAATGCCAGAATAATTCAGATTCTGGCTCTGAATATTCCAAATCATCTTCTGATATTGCTATTCTCGATAGTGGCTCTCAACATGCGCGCGCCATGGAGAATTTCGAGACTAGACGTAAAGGGAGCAAAGCTCCTGAATCGTCCCCCGCGGACTCAACAATCTTTATACCATGTCACCTCATCACATTGAAAAGAGAATCTGAAAGGGAGATACCGATATTACTAGAAAAGCTGAAAGCTATCCCCTGTGCGCCAGACTGTGAACTTTGTGAGGCTCAACAAAGGCCACGTGTTTCTTGCGATATTTCACTAGGTTCAATATAGCTAGATGAAAATGAAATTCTTTTCCAAGCGGACAAATGTGGAGACGAGGTAGAGCGAAGATGTTAGAGGATGGAATGATTGGCAGTCGTATGCTCTAATTTGAACTCTACGTCAAGTCTTTGGAGCTTGTGTCAATATAATGATTCTCACTGAAGTATCCAAAGGAGCTCTAGATGATGTATCGTTTGTGATAGATCTGAGTTCCAGATACTGATTGATTGCGAGCGTAAAACGCCGGGTCATAGTCTGTCACCAAAAGAAATAAGGCCATCCTACCAGCGTTCTAGTTAGCAATATCAGATCGGCGACCATATATAAAAACCCCTTGTGTATGATCTGGACATAAGTTTGCCACTTTCTTTTCATATCCAAATGGCTTCCGAATCCTCCCAACTTTTATCGCCTGATGATTCCCTGATACCAGTAATCAATGCGTGGTGTATGAATTGCCTCCTTCGCGAAATTATCCCGGCTAACTTGAGCTCTCAATAAGTTACCAAATACGAAGTCACCAAGCTTAATACTCCATGTATGCAGATATGCTTCGATGATGTTGCCCAGTACATCGCCACGATTTCAAACAGAGAGCTATCGAAAGAATGCCTAATTGATGTACTCGATGGGTGCATAAAATATGCCCCTGTCAGCCTTGTTAACAGGCTCATGGGCGAGAATGAGCAGAACCAAGATATGGAATGCGTCATAGCTGTTGTACGACTTCTTGTGAATGGATTTATACCACCGGCTAAATTGTGTCCCTCCATCCTTTGCATGTTTTTGGAGAAAGATGGGAATGAGTTGACCAATGAAATACTTCAGACACAGACTGCGGCCGCCGACTGCTTTGGTGAAAATTGGGGACGACTCTCTGGAAATATCAAATGAATGGAACTCAAAATGATTTTGTATATAAGTTTCAAAAATCGCACTTTAAGTGCCCAGAAGTATAATACTTAGCTTATAATCTACCATTTAATTATAAACCAGAGACCAGCCATTTGGAACCAAGGATAGAGACAACAATTTCTACGATGCCTGTAAGTACTCGGAAAAAGCCCACTTCTCATTAAGACAGACCTGCTAACACAGTCAGGACGATACTGCTAGCAACATCCCTGGCATGTTCGAATCTGCTAAGGTGGTTTTAAAAGCCTTGATCCCTTTTTTGATTGGCACCGGAATGCCCAAAAACGAAACGATAATCAATGAAGACACTGCAAGAATATTCGATATTTGTGAGACCTTACGGTTGAGCAGAGGACACGTCTATTCAGCCTCGGATAAAGATTTCATAAATGCGCTACATGATAGTATTTTGGAAGCTTCAGTGGATGTCGGCATTCAGTTTACCAGCAAAAACACTGTTCTTAAGCTCGCTTTACTTGCATGGCACTTCAATGCATCATGTGTGCAAGATGCCCAGGGCGAGCTGAGACTTTTTGTGTGTCGAAGCTACGATGAAGATCTATGGCGTGTCCTTCACGCGCGGTACAATACGATTCGGAGATCGACTATTACCTTTGAAGACTTCCGAGAGGATATTGATGTCCTATTCATGTGGCGATATTAGCTTGTCTTTGATCATTCAGAAATCACACACCGTGGACATCTATAATTCTTAGTTATGTCAGTTTTGACTAGTGAATTGAATACATTCATTTGTACGGAGTATTTGCGGGACTTTGAATGCGGGATTATCTGAGACACTATGAAAGTCCTAAACGATAATTCCGCTTCTTAATTTACATGACTTGGCTGATGAATTGACGTAACTGAAAAGTTCCAAGTGACGAACTACGGCGACTAGAGTAATGCCCAGATTCAATAAAATGAGCAATATGAGTATTGTGCCAACTTTCCCGTTGGATACCGAAGAAATGGCATAAAAGCCCCATATGCCCCACGATTCTAACTCGCAGCAACACTCAACATTCTATGCAAGATGTCTGATGACCCCGGGCCCAATGAAGACCTCATACTAGCACAAGGTTTACCGTCTGAATGTGGAAATGACGTATGAAAGAACAACCACTTCTCGATTAATGGCCAAGACTGACCTTTCTAGGCAATAAATATCCCCTATCGGCATTATTGTTTGATTTATCTTGCAAATGGGAAATTAGAGACAATGGAGTCTCAGTCTTGGAAGGATTGGCGAAGCAAGGAAAATTCTGGATTTAGTATGGTTTGATTTGTTTCATTGCTGGGCTGGACTAATTCTGAAGCAGTGGCAACAAAGCTAAATATCGAAGACCATAAGAATGTGGTCGCCTATTTCAAGTGTGCATTTGGCTCTCTGGCCCAGGAGAATTTGCGTAAACTGACCTCAACTTTCATAAAATCTATCGACCCCCTGAAAGACAAGAACTACCCTTATAGTGGTGGCGAGGAAGCGAAGCCAGAATGGTGGCCGGCAAAGGTCAGTCATAGGGTACCTAGAAGACTCTCGAAGGATGGTAAGCAACAATTATCCTGTGAGACCTTCTTATGATCTGATTTCTTGGCAGAGAGCATCGAGGTGTTGATTGAAATTTTGTTCAATCGCAAAGTCCTATCGATACAACTATTGGCAGCTACTTTGGATAAACTGGAATATCTTAAGTCTCCATGGGATCTAAATGTCATCAAGGAGGTCCTTGCGGTTAGGCATCGCGTGCTGGAAAGTCCAGGTATGCCTGTCTAATAGTTTGATAACCACAGTGCTAATATGAACAGGCATTGAAACTGTTATAACTGTCAATTATCTCAAACAAAAAAATGCTGAGCAAAAAGGGGACGCTGAGTCGGTAGAAAATTCAGGATACCGCGTTCTTGGTCACTTTGAATTATCATACGCTAAAGATGGAACACCGAGATTTCTCCCCACTGAAGATACACCGGTAGACTGGCGAACTATAGACTATTGGAGTCAAAAGGCGGCTGGCGAACTAAAATGACTTTTGTGTATATAAATCTGTAATCTTAGAATCAGGGAAATATAAAAGACAATGACATAGGAGAACATAATACTTAATAGTAAGATACTAGACTTAGCCGCTTTACCTCCTACTTCTATCATTTAGTTGAGAGCTGAGACTAACGAGAAAGAGTACTTCGTCATGGAAGTGCAAATTGTTCGTATATCCACTCAGCTGAGATGAACAAGATGTTTGTGGTAGTATGAGGTGAGCAAGCACCTGTGTACAGTAGAGAGGCGGAAAAATACCCAACCCTGTTTCTCAATGGTAGGGCTGGATTGCACCGGTGGCTTATGGATTCACTCCTTGAATTTTCTTCTCAGACCATCAATCTGTCGAAAGATTCCCCGGGGGACTCTAAAATTATTTTACCAAGACAATATAAATATCTGAAAATCGCTAAGGAACGTAGATTGAAGGTTCAAAAGTTTACACTCTAACTATCTATTGTCATGTCTCTTTACATTCAGTCTGAGCTGGCAGCCGACGCCTTAAACCCTCTCATCGACGACTGGTGTATGAATTCCCTCCTTGACAAAGAGTGTCCAGTCTGGCTTACCTTGCTCATCTATAGTCTTAACAAAAGATGATCCGAGAATCAAAATCAATTATCCGGATGTTGCTCAAGTTATCGCCACGATCTCCAATATGGAGTTATCGAAGGAGGGGCTTAGCCAGGGACTCTATACAAGAATACTCTACGCACCCATTGCCCTCGTTGAGAGACTTGTCGACGAACAAAGATATGATCAGGATCGGGAATGCTTCAAAGTTGTTGTGTTACTTCTTGTGAAGGGACTTCTACCGCCACCTTTGCTGGCTTCATCTATACTAAGCATATTTACGGAACAGGACGGTATGGAATTAACCCGGAAAATCCTCCAGTCAGAATCACTGGCCGCCAATTGCTTCAGTGGGAACTTGAAACAAGTTCATGAAACACGTATCTTCATCTGTTCTGGCTGCTCGAAGACTTTAACCGATAGGATATATTTCCTTCAGTTAGCAACATGTGAAGGTACGAAGAGCAAATGCTGTCTATGCATGCAAGAGAGAAATATTGGCCGTTATGTAGGTTTTCTTATCTGCAACTTTAGTCATGGGCTTCCAGTGGCTAATGATAGCTCAGATGTTCCTAGATGAACATGATAGGTTGAAAACCGCCTATGAATTCTATACCAGAAACTGGCTGGAAGGTGACTGGAGAAATTTTATTGCGGAAAGCGACTATAGATACTCTAGAGCTCAAATGGACAATCAGCGTCTGGAGCCGAATGAGGATGGCTATGTTCCTTATCTATCCTGAAGTTTCATCACGGACATGAGATGGATACGAGCAGGATATTGGATCTAAGATCGGCATGCCGGAATTGAGATGGAGTATAGGACGCTATTCAACATTATCGTCTATTGGGAGTTTTACGCCTTGTGGATTCTAAGGTTCAAGTTGTGATCACGAATCTGAGAATAATTTTCTATTTTCTACGGCTTTTCGGGCTCGTGTCAGTGGTAGTACATCATTATTGGAACTGATATGATTTCTGTTTTATTAATTTGCAATCTGAGATACTAGTTGACACAAAACGTAAGCAACTTGGAATAGAGAAAGAAATAGTCATCGCTAGTCACGTTCAAGCCGGCCCATCCACTTTATCCCCCACCTCAACCTCTGTTTCAATAGCTTTCCGTGCCTTTTTTGGCCTGGAATCGCTAGGCCAACTACCTGGGCATCGATAGTTGCTCTCATCACCTGAGTCATCGTCGGATTCATCGTCAGATTCATCGCCCGAGAAAGGAGGTCGAGACGCGAATCTGGGGGACGTTGCGAACGGGTGAGACTCAAATTTTGGAGACGGAGGTCGTTCAAAGCCCGTGGCGCATGTGAAGATTGGAGGGGGCGTAGGAGCTCCGAATGGAGAAAACTGATGCATGTTTTTGGGGTTCCCAAATAAAACAAGCGTGCTTTCGAGAGGTTGCTCATACCACTCTTTCTTCCAATGCGGAGCTCCAAATGAGGAAACCGGATGCATGTTTTTAGGATCTCCAAATGCAGAAGATGTTCGTTCAGTGGGGGGTGGCGTGATACTTGGTTTTGCGGACGTGCGAGGTTGAGACCCGAATGTGCCTTGAGGGATGGGTTGACCTAAGGATTCGGAGGAGTGGGACATTTTGCAAAGTATATCATGTATCCGAAAAACGAGAAAATCCGAGATACTTAATAATCTCTTGGGCCACGAAAGCCTTTCACCTTAGACCATGACTTTCCCGGGCCACGGGTTTGACCCCACCTCGATTGTCAACGGGAGGATCGGCAGAAGTGTGTTTCTTCGAGATCCCGGGCCACGATTTTCACACGAGGCCATGGTTTTCACACGCTATGTCGAATAGTGTACAAGACTCGTAGACTTATAATCAGTATTGAGCCTGGAACTGCAGGAGAACGCAGATCTTGTGTCTGGGGCCATCGGGGCTTACATTTCCGACCGGATATCGAATCTTGAATCATTACAGGACAATCTAGATCGAAAATATGTTCAACGGGTTCTCTATGAGAAAGCTCAGGGGACATTCCTCCGGGTAGCTCTTGTCGTTCAAGAACTCGAGGACGTCGAGAGCTGGGATGTGAGGCGGGTTGTCAACGACGTACTAAAAGGACTGGATGATCTATATGCACGGATGATAGACCATATCAACAAACTCCCGGCACAAAGTAGAGAGTACTGTCAGCTGGTCCTCTCGGCGACCACACTGGCCTACCGCCCGCTTCAGCTGCTGGAGCTGGGAGTAGTGTCCGGACTCCCAGACTTTATCGCTGGGAACGCCAGGAACATAGAGAAAATTATCAAGAAGAGCGGCTCCTTCCTCACGGTTCGCGGCAAGATCATCTCCTTTGTACACCAGTCAGCCAAGGACTATCTGATCGAGAAGGGTGGCCTGGGCATCTTCTCCTCTGGCCCTGCGGCTGCTCACCGCCGAATGTTCACGCAATCACTGCAGATTATGAAGAAGATATTGCGGCATGATATGTACAATCTGGGCGCCCCGGGTACTCCAATCGACCAGGCCAAGCAGCCTGACCCAGATCCGTTCGCCGCAGCAGGTTACTCATGTCTCTACTGGGTAGACCATCTCGAACAATATGAGCCATACGAAGAACTTCAGGACACTGGCACCGTCAACACATTTCTCCGAACCCGGTGTCTCTACTGGATCGAGGCACTAAGTCTTCTTCGAAGCGTAACGAATAGAATAATGTTGGTACGGAAACTCAGGGTTCTGCTATTAGTATGTCTTCATTTCTAGCGCTTACTACTGCTCTAATACCGTTATAGGAGCGATCAGCCGCATCCAAACTAACCATTCTGGTCCAGGATGCGTACCGGTTTATTCTTTACCACCGCGGCGTAATCGAGAAGAGCCCCCTCCAGGCGTACGGTTCGGCGTTGGTATTCAGCCCATAGCGAAGTATGATCAAGGAGCTGTTCTGGCACAAGGGGCCCCAAAATATCACGATCGCGCCACCGATGGGAAATGACTGGGATGCGCATACCGGTGCCTGTCTGCAGACGATAGAGGGCCATGATAACTAGGTTACCTCAGTGGTATTCTCACACGATAGCAGCTGGGTCGCGTCTAGCTCATTTGACAAGACAATCAAGATCTAGGACGTGCAGACCGGCGCCTGCCTGCAGACGCTGGAGGGCCATACTTGGATAGTGAGCTCAGTGGTGTTCTCCCACAATAGTAGCCGCATCGCGTCCGGGTCTTGGGACAAGACGATCAAGATTTGGGATGCGCAGACCGGCGCCTGTCTGCAGACTCTGAAGGGCCATAAAAGTGAAGTCAACTTAGCGGTATTCTCCCACGATAGCAGGCACATCGCGTCTGGGTCAGTTGACAAGACAATCAAGATCTGGGATGCGCAGACTGGCGCCTGCCTGCAGACACTGGAGGGCCATACTTGGACAGTGAACTCAGTGGTGTTCTCCCACGACAGCAGCCGCGTCGCGTCCGGGTCTTGGGACAAGACGATCAAGATTTGGGATACGCACACCGGCACCTGCCTGCAGACACTGGAGGGTTATCTTTCCGTGTATTCCCCTGTACAGATTTGTTGATTTACAGTGGCGGGACTTTAGTTTGAAACTACCCCTTTTTCTGCCGTTTTTTCTGACGCACGAAAACCTCGCAAAAAACAACCTCATACCTAGTATACCACCCATCATTATCAATAATCTGCTGTACACTATGAGACATGGTAATAGCTATGTTTTCTATAGTACTAGTATCAATTATAGACCATGCTGTTACCCTATATCAATAAGGAATTGCAAGGTTTCCTCATTATCTGGCGTACTACGAATTTCAGGTGTAATTTATATATTTTGGCTTTTAATTTTTAATTTGGCCCATGAGTAACGGCGGTGTTCCTAATTTGGTGGGCGGTATTCAAAAGCGGTAGCGAGGGTAGTTTCAAACTAAAGTCCCACCACTGTATGTACCTCTACCGTGCCAAGATTTTGGCTCAGATCAACATTGTCGTTGCTCACGTCATTTTGATGGCACGGAACATAATGACCGCAACCGGGAAGGACAATTCATGCAATGCTGTTTTCCCTACTAATATCTGACGTTTTGGTGGGAGATCTTGGCGTCGAAGTAGTTAACGGCAGATCTCCTCGTAGTACATGACATCCTGTAATGCAGCACCTGAACAAATCATTTTCTTTGATTTTAAAGACCCGTGATATAAAATATTAAAGCACTGTTGCTTCCACTGTTTTCAGACAGCAATCAACTTGTGGATCAGGAGTGGTGTTCCTCGAATGTAGAGGTACCTGGCGGGCGTTTCATCACATAGGGCATTTCATATCACCGGGATGGGGCTTACTTGACTACCCACTCTCTCCCTTACGCGTCAATAGCTCACCAAAGGCGGAGGGGAGATGCCCAGAGGAACTCCACCTACGTCATGAGAAACCAGTCGCGTGCATGGGTCGTTTTCGACTGGTCCGGTCCGGCCCGACGGCGCGGAATGGAGCGGAGCTACCCCACCGTTGTTCTTGTAATCAGGGTGAAATAATTTCAGGCCAGAGACCTGGGCGGTGCGAGACTATTAGGAAAATGCACGGACCTTAGATTTAGGTGGGGAATGTGGTGCTGTTCAGCCAATCCTTTTTAATCAACCAGACTTTCCGCAGATGAGGACAGCTCCTCACCACTTTCAACTGTCCGACCTCATGTTTCAATTCTAAGCAGTTGAAATTTAATTGCTACAATAACACCACCTCCGTTTTTCCACTACCGGTAGCTTTTGTTGAACGTACAATTAAGCGGGTCTCTATGTCTCCAGGACAAGTTCATTTAATCGGATCAAGAGAGTGTTATCAATTAATTGAGAGTCAACGATTAGCCGTGACAGTTGTCCCTCCACTATCTCGGCCCTCAAAAACAAATGGGGTGTGGAGTTGAAGCGAAGCTGCCCGAGGTTTTGCAAATCTGTACTCCGTACTCCATACAGTAACCGGCCCCTTACAAATATTACATATTTTACGGACCCTCGCTCCGCGAGGGTCCGCCACCCAAACGATACTGCCCACCCAAACGATATCGGGTCACCATACAATTCAACCACCTAGTTTCGATCCAATTTAAACCACCAAAGCAGTGCAATTTAGAAGTTAATTAATATACCGAAATATAGCCATTTGATTGGCCAATACAGAAAGCTATACTACTTCTTAATGAAATAGCCCTTCAACTCCGGCAAGACCTCCCGCTTGAAATATGGCCGCAACTTCATAAGAGCCTTTAAATCATCACCACTCTTTAGAATTCGCTTCATACGTTCAATCTTACTATCCCAGTCAATTTGGAAGCCTTTCGTGAGCGATTCTCGCCAGCGTATCGAATCTCTGGTAGGTAATTCGAATTCCCGATATTCTGTTGCAGCTCATCAATAAGATAGACGAATTCGGTCGCAGCTTTTGCTATCTTTCTAAGTAGGCGACGAGAGGGCGATTGTTGCATACGATTGATCTTATCCTCTAGGCGCTCTTCTAATCGCTTCACACGATCGGTAGTATTTGGTGTACTAAGATCTGATGAATCTTGGCCACTAGTAATCGATGGCAGCAGGCTTGGTGTATTGAAGCCGAAATCCTCCTCTTCAACTTGGGTCATCCAGCTAACCGATCAGCAGAACTACTTTTGCACTTCCCGAGATCGTTTACGGGGAGCTCGCCGTAGAGACGTGTCTCCTCACACTGCTCTGAGAATTCCGTGTAGACTTTGATCCTCCGCTCTCGTACTGAAGGACTGCAACGAAGGCCTTGGTTCTTGTTAGCGTGGTATGATTTGAATGGTGCTGTCTAACTTACACGTCAATGAATCGAATGATCTTGACGAGCTCTTCCGTCCTCCACGAGTTGATCTTGGACTCGCTACTACGGCACAGAGAGATGTCAATGTGCCACCATTGAGTCAACAGGCTGTCCTGGAAACGTGCATTTCAGCTTGGGTATAATTAAGGAGATATTGCGAGAGCCAGGCTCATCCTGATTATAGAGAAGAGTCTGATCAGGGACCTTTTTGGTATACCAGGGAAGGATGAAGGAAAGCGGGTGAGTTGTAGAAAGAAAGGAGGGAGATGACGGAGAAGAGGGAGAACACACTTAAATAAAGCGAGTCCTCTAAGGAAGCAAACAAGTCTGCACATGACATCGACAAAGGCATGGCAAACGTTTGCAACGATAATATGAGGAAGACTGTTTTTTTGTGGGCAAGCATGCGTGGTAATCGACAATATCGTCAAATAGGTTGACACCTCCCCTTCATATTAAGAAACTCAAACAATGTGCGCTGCTCAAGCCAGAGTATGTATATAGAACAGCCTCTTTATACCCCCAATAACCCCTTTGGAGGCTAAAAGTCCAGACCACCCTTCCTCAACGAGCCATCTTTCAATTTCTTGCCTGATTCATTGATCTTGACAGGCCGTTTTTTCAATTGCTCGTACCTTTCCCAGTGGAAGCTGACCTTTGCTCTACATCGCCACTGGGACTCGTCGCATCCGGATTCCCCTTTGAAGGAACTGATCCCTCTAATGTCCCTTCACCAGGTGACTCAGCCTGGGGTGTATCCGGACCTCGATTCGCAGCAGCTAGTTCTGCCACTGGTGTCTTTGGTGTCTCCAGCGCCGGCAGCTCAGCCGGTGCTTCGGCCCTCCCAGATCGAACTTCATTGCCTGCATCGAGCTCCTGCTTCATGTAGGGTTTGACCGCGACGCCCGCATCGAGCTCTGGTTTACCAGTATAGGGATCCAAATTTTGCTCGGCCCTTTGTCTCGACGAGGACGCGGCTTCGGTCTTTCGTGCCTTGCTCCGTCGATGCCACCAGATAAAAGCTATTACCGCGATGATAATGACGCCGAGGGGAACGCAGACACCAATTGCAATTTTCGCACCCGTTGCGAGACCCTCGCTTGACGCGCCTGAGGAAGGTTCCGAGGTTGAGGTTGGAAGGTCATATGTGGCGCCGACTTTTTGGATCAGGAAGATCGGTGTGCCTTCGAGGGTTGCACCGCCTACACTGCCGTTGAGGCCGTTATTTCCATTGTATGCGGGGGCTGATGTCGTGGAGCATTTGCTGCTGTCGAGGGTAAGGTAGCTGCGTGTTGCGAGTCGGAATTGGTTGCCACTGCAATACTCGCCGCCCCAGTCATAACCACTGGTGATTTGAATCTCGCGTTAGGAAAATAGTTTTGAGACGCTTTCACTTTTGCATTTTTTATGTAGTCGATAACCGTCATCTGTGAAACACTTACGAGGGACAGCAAAGAATCGCGAGAGAATCCGTGCCTATACTTCCAATATACTCTGGATATTGTTTTGTAGCCGTTGTGCCAGTCGCGTTTGCATGCGAAACATATCCCGAAGGACACGCATACCCTGGATTGAAGGCTTTATTCAAGATTTTCGTTGAATTTCCCGGCGTCCATCCCGATGGGAAACAACTGGTGTCCCAGCCGACACGCTTTCCATTGCAGCCAGCACCCCATCGGAGCATCGTCGACTTAGGTTCCCGCTCAACCCATTGCTCCGTAGCACAGCCTGTTGGGGCAGAGAAGATGGTCGTGAGAGGTCCAAAATCCGTTGTTGTCGTCATGGTAAGAGGACGCGAAGCATATTAGAGGGTCAGAGAGGAGGAAGTAGGACAACAATCAAAGTTCCGGGTTAAAAAGAGAGCATGAAAGCGAAAGATCGGGAGTGGACCATAGTGGACCATTGGGACGACCATTAACAGTCGCAATTGGCCCAATCATAGCCCCAGAGATCGGCACTTCGCGCGGCTCGTTCGTGAATTCCCATCATGGTGCTGGCCCATGTGCTGGGTGTGTATAGCACTGCCTGCATCGGAACCACCAGCCCTTAAACGCGCCAATTGACGGAGGCTCTGGGGGACTTGTCAGGCCCGCCATGGGGTCTGTGTGGTGGGTTGAGGATAGATTTCTGGACACCCCGAATCTCCGTCAGTGGCGGTTGAGCCGCTTGGGGGTCCTGACCTCATCCATCGGGTATGAAAGCGGGTGAGGGAGAGTGAGAGGGTGATGATCTGGTCATTGGTAGCTTCAATCAGCTTCAACTGTATACCATTTCAATGCTCAATTAGGCAGGACCTGGATTCAGCCCCCACGGTATGGGTGGGGTGTTGGTGGAAATTGAAGGTTCAATGGAGGTTCAGGGGGTTTCGAGGGTTCAAAATCAGCCCCACAGCACTGAGGCTTACTTGGAGAACCGACGCCAACGGGCACGGATATACTGTGGGGCTCAATATGAGGTGTAAAAGGAGGACCTGTGAATTACTGTAAGCGGTTGGTTTTGCCGTTTCGGGTATAGTCTCCCGATACGCCGTTTTGTAAACACCGCCCGCCCCAAGTGATACATATATATGCCAAGGCACTAAGAAACATAGTATTTGTGTCAAATCAATTAAGTCAGGTGATTGGAACCTAACAATATGATTGGCCAAGAACACTACAGCTATTTGCAGCCGCATTTAAAAGATAAAGGGAGGAATTTTATTAGAGTTGCCTCAAGCTGCCACGCTGCCTCACGTGACATCTACACCGACATTACAGAGGGCTCCTTTCTACAACTGCCTCGCAAGAGTCAGTTGCTTGCCCCTGGTGGTAGCTCGTCATCTCTCACGCAGTCAAGACTCGATTTTGTCCCTCCCACCCCCCTCTGTATATAGAAGCCAGTATTGCAATATACAGACACATTGCCTCCCTACAAGGGAGCGCGGACGGGCCTTCTCTGACACTACAGTCTAATGCGTTTGCGCATAAGACCGCAGCGACAGGTGACCCGTTACGGCCAAACTATACACGTTTCTGTTCCCATCTTGACTGCGAGAGGCCACTAATAAAAGGTCTCTCATTTTCATGAATATCTACGTACAAGATGAGCGTTCAAATACACAGCTTTTCTCATACAATTTGACTATCCCGTGTTACCGAATAGTGACGTTTGAATAGCTTCGTATTCGTAGATCAAAGATGAAATAGTGGGTAAGCTGATCGAATAGGAACACGGACTTCGCTTACCGATTCCGGAAATTATATGAGGCATCTTATCGTGACAATTTGATAGCTAGTGACAGACCATGGGATAACAACTATCAGCAGGTACGTTTTCACATGCTTCACACCATGCTATAAAAGTGGTTGGCTCCCACCCCAAATTAATATTATGGCAACCATTGCCATAACGAACTAGACAGGTGTTGCATTCATCATTGTAGGTGATTGCAAAACAGCTTCCTGGTCCACATCCATCACCCACTTCAATGAAGTGCCCACCAGGAAATTTAAACCAGTCTGTTACCCCCTTCACTTCCATAACATAACGCTTATCTGGGGTCCCATAGCACTCATTCTTAAAAAATGACCATGAAGCATACTGTTTAGCCCAACCAGGACGCATGAAGAAAACTGAGAGCCCTATAAGTGTCCAGCTTCCTGTTTTCATTTTGGCACCAAAAATATTAATGATCTTCTGTGCTTTCTTATCAGTCATCATGGTTCAAAATTTTCAAGGGGTTTTTTCTCATACAACAAATAATATGAATACAATAGATGTGTACGGCCCACGGTTCGATAAGTGCCTTAGAGGTGTTTTAGATTAAACAAAATGGAAGATGGGTAGCTGACGTTTAAACGGTCTAGTATCAAGATGTTCTCAAGAATAGTATCGACGTACGACAAACGTAGGTGTAAGGATATAACAGAACGAATCGCTGATATTCCTAGACCAGCGAGGCACGCTTCTTTTATATTCAGTCTATCCAACAGGGACTTCCCTGCCTACACGCCGTCGAGCCCGCAGTAGAGGAGGCGGCGTAAAATATCAAATTAAAAATTAATATTTATTGCAGTGCAGCCGCTGATCTTAAGGTCTAACCCAATGAGCTTGAGGCGCCTGGGGGGCCTTAAAATCTGACAATCAACGTCAGTATGACGCGCTTCGCTTAAAAGTGAGAATAGTGCTTATGCACGCAAGGGCCGGGGAGAACAGCACACTTTTTGATTAAGTATTATTACTGGACTATAATGATGCTTTCACCAGTCAGAAATGCATCAACCCAATGCCAAATGAAGTCGGATTTTTACCCGAGAGTAAGTAGACTCTCATCTGTCAGATTTTAGCTCGCCATGTACCCCGCACTAGCAGGGGTTTGAGTCTCAGCCCGAGTTGCATCGTTAAATAAAATGCTCCCTAGTTTTAAATATGATCAGTAATGTATCCTTTCAACTCTAACCGAGCCTCTTCTTTCTTACTATAGATAACTAAGATAGGGTTTAAAAATAGAAGATTTTGCTCTTTAATACAGCAAGTAATTGACAAAGAGACTAAGAGTATTAAAAATATTTTAAGCTATATAGATACGTTGATTAGCATCTTATCCAACAATTAGCAGGCCCGATCATTGGTGAATATCGCTGAATGCTTGGCTGGAGGCGTTGCTGAGCCTTGCTGGACTGCTAAGCCTTGCTGGACGCCTAAACTAGTGGGACTCGGCCTCTTCGTTCACAAATCATATCCACTACTCTAACAAACTACTTAACAACAGAATATACTAATGAAGCCATGATCTTAACCAACATCACTTGATTTTCTCTAACTACTACATATCTCTGTGCTCCCAGGGTAGGCAAATTTCTGTTGTACTTGTACGCATGACTGAGACTCAGCCCCCTGAAAACGCTCAGAATACTCGAGTTAAGCCAGAGAAAACTCGGGTCCAACGAAGTAACTGGATTGAAGGAGATGTAGCATTGCACTGTTTAGGAAACGGAGTAAGGCCTCCAACAGTTTGGATGTGGATCCTAACCAGCGACAGTTCATTGGTGAACGAGAGTGCCTATCCACAGACAGGTATATTCATTCCAAGTGGCTGCGGCGGTTGAATTGCATTATTATTATCATTATATTAATAGCTAATATTATTATGCAATAATGAGATCACTAATATCCTTAAGGACAGCCATGTATTTCGGCTGGGCACCAACTATCCCGCTGATACTTTAAGATGGATATAAATACCCCCATTGACCTTTTAGACAACACAGTCTCTTTCTTACCCAACTGAGTATTTTATCTGCTGCATCTCTTCTGCACTTCAGACCTTTAACCAGCATTATGCAACTTCTTCATATCTCATGTGTTCTCGCCTCGCTGGCCGCTACAGTTTCCGCAGTTAGCCTTGGCAGCAGCTGCAGCGGATCAGGCTATGACTGTACCAACAACTTTGACGCTGTTGCCGTTTGCAATGGGGCACGCTGGAGGCTCGCTGCCCAATGTGGACAGGGATGCTGCGCCTGGCCTCTTGGTGACCCCGCGCCTTGGTGCAGCTGTTAGGAGGAGTGAAGCAGTGTATTTTCTTCCACAACTCCTCTGTTGTTTCTAATAGCCATGCTGAGATACCGGGCAGAATGCTCCTCGGAGATTCTCTAGCTACTACACGTGGAGCGTCAATCGGATTAGCTTATGGGGGACGGAGGTGGCCAAATGCACAAGGATGTTCATCACCAGAATTCAGTCATGTCGAAGTGGGGTATCCCCACCAAGGAAACAGGAAATGCAAGGAAGGACCTGTATATATCTAGGGTTACACACGAAGATGTGGTACTGAGCGAACGTATGTCATAGTGGAAATTAGCAGAGTCCCCTACCAGTGTCCCAAACGGGCTCTAATATGTGTAGAGACATATTTGTCTCTTCATACAAGCTGACAACCCGGTACGATAGAATTGGAACTATTGTAAAGGGCTCGATCTGGTCCCTACGATGTCGCCGAGAACGTCTAGAGGATAGAGCCCGGACAACACATAGGTGGGCCTCAACAGCGGAGATAGAGGGGGATGAGTGATGGATATGTAGAGGAAGAAGTTTATTTATGTGGTTAGCTATAGTTAGTTATCCTATGACATTCCGATTATTCAGGTAAATGAACATCTGAGCATACTTCCAGCATATACGATGGCTGGTATGTTGGATACCATCTTATGCAATTCCTGAGAGGCATGTTGTAAACTGTTGTATGCTGCTGGCGGTGCTTCCCTTTAATGCCGTGGCTTTTCATTATAATTTTCCTAGCTTGTTGCATTTCGAGCTTTTTCTGCATGATGACCGCTCCATCAGGGTTATCCGTCCGTTCGACACGAGGTCCTTATCAATAATAATTTCCGAGGCCACACAGTCACGGGTGGTCGCCATGATTGCGCCATTCGGCTTCGAGGCAGTCTTCTGACCGTTTGTGTTCGAGATGTTTATGGAACGATATTATTCTGGTTCCATAAAGAGAGCCCGGTATAGAACAATTTAGTATACATATTTGTGTTGGTGTGGCAACTGCACATGACCATTATGGATCTGGGTTTGTCAATTTTCGGGAATATCGGGTAGGAGGAGTGGAGTCTGCCGGGAAGTGGAGGCCCTGAAAGAACCGCAATTTCCCACAATCTTTAGACTTAACCTCCTTCTCCACGAGATAAGCTCGTCTGGAGAGCAGCGGTACTATCTCGTAACCAAGAAGCAGCCAACCGGCGCCTATCCCTTGGCCTTCGCCGGGAGCGTCATGTCTGAACCGTCTCCCCCGTCCTCAGCGAACTCAGCCTCCTGCACGATTTGTCATCGTCAATTTGAGCGGCGCGATCACCTACTCCGACACATAAGTACCCGTGCGTCTTACGCTATTTTAGGCTGCGATATGCATTACTTCCCTGATTCTCACTCTCAAATGAATTGATCTAGATAACAACAAACGCCTGTTCAAATGCGATAGTTGCCCGGGGACGTTCAATCGCCGGTGAGTTTACTATCAGGGCTCCCTGCTCCGCAGGAACCATTACCTAATGATTTTGTTCTTGTACCTAGCGATGTTCTACAACGTCATCGTGCTGCGCAGCATGGCACGTCGGAAGATGGGAGCAGTGGACAGAACGCAGAGGGAGAGCCAAGGAGAAAACAAAGTCGAGTACACAAGGCTTGCGACTTTTGCGCTACATCGAAACTTAAGTGTGATCATCAACGGCCATGCCGAGTGAGTTATTGCTGTTGCATGCTCCCAGATGGTTCTAGCTAGTATTCTTACTTTGTCTTTATTGCTCTAGCGTTGTGAAAGGCAAAACAGACCTTGTCAGGAGCAAGGTCCAACCATTAAGAATTCCTCTACAGCGGGGGTAATACCATGGTCTGAAAGCCAACCGGACGTGTTGGAGGCTGTCCCTGTTCCTGAACAAGTGGATATGTTGAACTTCCCAATGGTGGACTGCGATGATGCTATTGAGACAGATGTTTTGCAACCTACTCTTGGATCTCGAGCGGATTTTCAGCTATCGCCTTCGGGTGAGTGGCCGACGGCCGGTTCAGAAGGCTGGGGTTACCCGGCTTACTTCGAGAACATAGTCATGACGACAGAAACTTTGATGGCACTCCCAGATATCCCGCTCGATATATCAGGGTATCTAGAGACAGGGGAAGACAATCCATCGCTCGGTTCGCTCGACATGCTTGAGCTGAATCCCGAGCTTGACTTACTCTCAGAATATAACCTTCTGGATCTAGATTGTCCTTTTAATCAATCTGAGGATTCTCCATCAATTGCGCATGGTGGTAATGGGGTTAATACTACCAAGCGGAATCCATGGTGAGTTCTTAGGGTTACTACGACTCATTGATACTGGTCTACTGACGTTTATACCCAAGGCTATGGACCCCGACATCTAAGAGTCAATGTTTCACAAGACATGGCCAAATTTCTATTGATCAAGCCACTGTAGATGAAGCAGCTACATCTCCAGGTGTGGTGAGGAAGCATAAAATTTATCTAGGCGATCACATTACCCCTCTCATTCGGGATCGGCTACTACAGTTCCTCACTCGCGTCACCAAATCAGAAGTGTCGATCCTAGCTTTTCCGGATGCGAGTTTCCTCGATATTCTTGTTAATATCGGCATCGCAAAACGCGCGAATCGCAATAATTGTTTACATCCGGCCACGTTATGCTATAGCGACATGCGAACGGAATTACTTGCCGCATTAATCCTAGCAGGGTGTGCTTGCTTCGGCATCCCAGCTCTGAAAAAGGCGACCTCTGTGCTGCTTGAAGTGGTCCGTTTGTCCCTGGAACAACTAGTAAGCAACCCTAGCGTAATATCCCTATGTGGAGACTAACGTTCATCAGTTTGAGCTTGATAATCAAGTCGTCCGTGATTTGCAGTATTTGCAAGCGTATATGATTTGGGTTGATATTGGCATGAGCTGTGGGTATCCTCGTCAAATGGAACTTGCGGAGAGCCGTTTCCCCCAGATCTGTACAGCAAGTCCTCACTTTACCCCCTTTTTTATCCCACTGATTCTGAGACGAAAAGACAGGCCTTGCGCCGCGCGGATGCCTTCAACCGAACCATGTACCATGTTATTTCCCCAATAGCCGACGATGACTCTAGCACTCTAACCAGGAAGTGGGAGGACTGGGCCAGACAGGAATCATATAAAAGGTACCGAGGGATCGACAGTCTCATACCCTAGCCCATAGGCTAATGTGTATTTTTCCCGTACCGGGCAGACTAGTGTTGGCAGTTTTCGAGCATGACATGCAGATAGCAACCACCATGAATCGTAACCCCATTACCTCTTACTCGGAAATCACAACGCCACTCCCTGACAGCCTCGAGGAATGGTTCGCACCTTCAGCAAACGAATGGAGAATATGCCGCCTACGCCACAGTCACGTCGAAAGTCCGGATACGCAGACGTTACGAGCACTTCTGGCGCAGCCTAGTCACTTGGAAGCTCAAAGAAATGCTGTTGATATCTCTAAAGCTGAGGTGGCCTTACTGCATGGAATAGCCGGACAAACCTTTGACTGGCGGAAGCAGAGTACGTTAGCCAACCTCTCCAGCAGTCGTGGTACTATCATTCAATTAGCTCTCCGTACTATGCAGGATGAGCTTAGCCAATCTCTCCTACAATTTCAAATCTCTAACCCTGCCGAACGCCCAGCGGTCTGCCTCATGGCCCACTTCCTTGCAATGACACTCTACGTCGATATGGAAGAGGCCCAGTGCTTTGCTGGCAAGCAGGGCATTGTGGAAGCTCGTCGTGCATACTCATCGATGGAAGACTGGTTTGGCCAAGAGCAATCCCGCCGTGCACTGTGGCATGCGGGACAAGTTCTTCGTGCTGGTCGAGAAGTCAGTCTTCTACAGCTTCGCGGATATGAAGCAATTATGGTTTACCAGGCTACCTTGGTCCTATGGGTCTACGGTATTTTGCATTGTGCTGTCCTCCTACGCAACGACGCTACAGCGACCCCTTATTGGCCGAAGCTATCGCATAGTGCTCAAGTTGCTGCGGCCACCCCTGGCACAAACCTCAACGTCAACGTGGACGGCCCAGTCTCCATCGAGACTCGTCAATTTGTCGAACTGGGAGTAGGATGTCCGGGATTGCAGATGGCCCAGCCCACGCCCAAAGATGACTTCACAAGTTCAGCCACTTTTTGTGATTTACGACATTCTAATCTCGTCATGGCGGTTGGCAGGTCTGTGTTGGAGAGTACCTTCCCGATGGAGTCTGATGATAGGCGCCTGACTCCGACTCTAATCCAGCGTCTATGCGAGCTTATGCAAGAGCTTGGGGCATTACCTCGAGTGGAGGTCTAATAGCATTTTATCGCTGTCTTATCTAGAAGAACAGAAATAAAATTTCGGTTATTGTGAAACTGACCGGATTCTTCTTGCCTGAACAAAGGGGGCTTATCTGTTTTGCACCGTCCAGAAAAACATTCAAAAAGGATACACTTGAGGATACCCATTTAATACAAAGTATTCCAAGGCATCATCCAAAGACTCTGGATCCCGCAGAAATCGGGGCAGAAAACCTCTCACCAGGTAATGATGCGACCAAGAAGCTGCAAACCTGGCGGTTCGTCCATAACTTATACAGGGGATTTCGAAGACAGATTACCCCCTAGCCACACGCTTTCTTTCCCACCGCCCCACTTAGGGTGATGCTAATCCTCAAATGGCTAGCAATCTGACTCTACAACAGGCGCTTATTGGTATGATTGGCTCTGAGGTACGGCGATCTTAAGGCGATTAGGCCTAGCCCGCCAGTGGGTCTTCGGGAAAGAAAGCGTGTGTCTGGGGGGTAATCTGTTTTCGAAATTCCCTGTGGTTTCAATTGGTTATCGGGAAATTCCTAGCACATACGACCATAGGATGTGGAGAACAGGACTTCCCGTCCGCTCAGCCGTACTTAAGCCCAGTATAGTACGCAGTCAATTCTCAATGCGCCCTGAACTCTGAAATGGCGTCGGATTTGATCTTAGGGTGAGTGTGGGTAATATGGGTGAGACTGGGGTGATAGTGGTGAGTGTTGAATATCGCGGTCGCTGAGATAGTCGAGGACGGGAGCAAGTGCATATACATATGTCAAAATGGCTACCAGCCAGGGCTGAGGTCAGAAAGATCCATGCAGATTAACTCTTGCTTGACCCCGCTTGTGTCACCTCTGAAATCGAACGAACCTCCTTTTTCTCGCATGCCTCCGCGACCATATTTTCAGAAAAATGGACATTGTTAACGATAGAGATGAAGATGGAAATATCACCAAAGCAGCTCCTACATTCGACTACATTGAGAACAAGGCCATCGAGGGGGAGCATAGAAGAGGACAGCTAGGTAACAAGCCTGCAGACACAAAAATGCACTTCCCGCCTTCACACTGAGCCGAAGCTTTGGGGACAAAAAGATCATACCGTCCCCGGACGGGCAAACGTGCTGAGTTGAGATCTGTAATGTCTCGTTCTGTGCTTTCGGAAGGCCTCATCATACTGAGGCTGAATGCTTCAAGAAGAATCCTGATCTGGGGACCAAGAAAAAGGGAAAAAGACACGCAAGACAAGGTCCAGGGGTGCAATCGCCGACTCCCGTAAGCCATCTAAGAAGCGTGCCAGTCCAGACAATGAGGACGACGAATCTGAGGGGTCACGTCAATATGGAGTACCAGTGAAGCAAATTAATGTCCCTTTTTCCTGACTTTTTCGTCTCTGCCCTTTGTTCTCATCGTGTCAGGGCCACAGCGTGCGACAGTGCGCGTCACCGTTTTCTTCTAGTCAATCAATCGTTACCTGATGATTCCGAAAACTCTCATTCGTCCACATGCATACTTGACTATACCAACTCAGCTCACTGTGACAGGAACAGAAAGTCTCCAACCTGGGGTATGGTATGACACCCCGCATTTCCCGAACATTTCCCGCCCGCAGAGGCCCACTTCGGTTTGGTAACTTTGGCCTGCCCACGAGTACCCGAAGGAATGGAAACATTGCCTAGTATTTTCTAGCATATTTACTTCCGATCATGCCGCGATTCGTCTTACTTTGACAATCTACTCAACAATTTTCTCTCTTAGAATTTTAGCTAGGCAACGTTAACAGCCGTTTCACCTTTGTCCGCCATGCAGGACCCTAAGGCACATCCTGCACTCCATATCGAATCCTTGGATCCTCCAAAGCCTCCTAGAGAGACCACCGGCACCGTTGATTTGATTACCAATGATCATGTTGCTCTTCTTCCGATACCGTCTCTTGATCCTCGCGATCCACTTAACCTCCCTGCCTGGCGGCGAATTGTGATTATGGTCGTTACTTCAGTGTGTGAGTGTCCCATTCTCCCATGTTTTCGCAATGGAAGAGATGTATCATATCGAGGAACTTCACTACATCACGTTTAATGATTGTCCTGTACTAACTATTCTCGGCGGCTTTATCAATAGTCGGAACTTTTGCCCTCACGGTTACCTCGGGCCTGGGAGCAGTGATAGGTTACTTCGGACCCGAGTATCTCGCCCAGGGCTATTCGCAGACCCAGATAACATATTTGTTCACGATGCCCTCGTTGGCAATGGGTATTGCTAATTTCATTTCCATGCCTCTGGCACTGGCCGTGGGTCGGCGTCCCGTTTTTCTTTGCTCGGTGCTGCTTCTGGCGGCCATGTCGACCGTGTGTGCTTTCAGCAACGGGTATATTTGGCATATGTCTGCGCGGATTGTTCTTGGACTAGCGGCAGGGCAGGCTGAGGCACTCACTCCGATGATGATTCAGGTGAGCCATCCATACATAATGCTCGGCGACCGAGAGCAAGACTTTTACTAAGTCCATCTAGGAAACTCATTTTTTGCACGAACGTGGTCGCATCCTGACATGGCAGTGGGCGATCCAGTCGATTCTGAGCGGTTTACTGTCAACCATCTCATCCTACCAAACCGATGCTCTAGGCTTGAAGTGGTGGTACGGGTTCTACGCTATCGCCTCGTTTGTCACCTTCTTAATTGCACTTGTTGCGGTACCGGAGACAAAATACAACCGACCGATAGCAGCCTATAAGGGTGATGTGTCGGCCATCCTGGATATTGAGCAGAAGGGCAGGAAGAACCAGCTCGCGGACGGGGATATGCTACCTACGATCCTAGAGAACAGACGGCAGGTTGACACAGTGACCTTCCGACCACGAACGCTATGGTCAGACATGCGCCTCATCACAGGGAAGCCCGAGTGGAAACGGCTTGTCATCTGCTGGAAGAACATGCTGCAGCTTCTATGCTTGGTCAACGTGCTGTGGGTTGTGCTGATGAATGGTGTTTTCCTGGGCATCAATGTAGCCATGGGCTCCACATACGGCACAATCTTGCTCAAAGAGTACAACTGGGCGAGCAAGTACGTGGGACTGGCCCAAGGTGGAATGATCGTCATTTCCCTAACCTGCCTTCCCGCACTGGGCTGGTATAGCGATTGGAACATTAGGTGGATGGCACAGCGAAATGGGGGCGTGATGGAGCCCGAATCTCGCTTGGTCCCGCTCATCCTCCCTGTAATCATCGGCATATTGGCCTGCGTTTTGTTCGGCCAGGCTGGTGCACACCCAGATCGGTACCATTGGTTTGCCATCGTTTTCAGCTATTGTGCGCAGGCCTTTTCCTTCTTCAGCGTCAGCATCATCGGTCAGGCTTACCTACTGGATACATACCCATCAGCACAGGGCGCATGCTTAGTGTTGGTCTGTGCCATGCGTGGTATCATCCAGTTCGGGCTCAGCTATGGAGTCGCCGCTTTTGAATCGGCGGCAGGCTATGCGGTGGTGTATGGGACCTATGGCGGGCTGACGGCTTTATTCGGGGTCCTTGGAATTGTCATCTTCTTCACGGGAAAAAAAATTCGGGCATGGACATTAAAGTGGTCATTAACCCTGCAGAACGAGAACCCGGAAGACTTGGGGGAAGGCTATCGCAAGGCAGGCCAAGGTGGTGACCATGTCCATTTCCCGTGAGCCTTACCTTATTATTTCGCAGGGAGCTATAGGCGTTCCTCGCGACTGTTGGAGATCGCTACGAGGAAACGAAATATCTATTCACTGGTTGAGGAGCTGCGGTTCCATCCGTGCCAATGAGAGTACTCTGTGGATATAGATTCTTCAAGTCTCATCTCAGATTGATCTCAGCTCCCTGATCAGGTGTCACCAGTCATAATCAATATTTTCGTCCTTGATCTTCCCCTTCGTTAGAAAGATGCTAGCAGTTTGACGGTAGACGGTATCCGGGATGGCAACATATCCTGTAGAAGCAATATACATATGCTTAACTGGTCTGCAAATATCGCCAACGAAGCACTTCGTCTACCGTTTACTTTCAGTTTACATTCTCTTTATTTCTGTTCCCCCTAACCCCCGTATGTTTGCTGCACTGTGGATCCCTATGTGAATATGCGTTAGGCAGGACATGAATTTCACCATAAGAAGCGAAGTATTGAAGCACTTTCACACACCTGAATGAGATCCAAATTGCATTCCCTAGGGATATACGCAAGTCTGCAAGATTCACCGGAAGGGATCAACTCCTGATTAGAGCACCTACATAGCACACTGGAAGGCTGTCTGCCTACATATTACAATAGCCCGACTGAGAGGTTGACGGTAATTTCAATTGAGCGGGCATTATATAGGCTTCAATTCAGCTCATCGATAATGAAGTAACAATACACCAAGATCTAACTATCGCTGCCTTCCTCGTGTCGAGGTTTATCTGCTTAACTCGGGATGGAGACTTAACGCTTGGCTGCCCTATCGGCAATCCACGCCTTCACACCTGAGTATTTACAGTTAAAATCCATAAATTCCTCCATTTTCAGGGTGACTTTCTTATCGTCTTTTGCAGTGGCTGGTCGTGCTTGTTGCCGACTATACCGTTGGATCAATGTTGCACGTTCTTGGCGGGCCTTGAAGATTTGCTGCAGCGTTGAAGTAACGGTCTCCGCTGAAGGCTGGCTGGTGACGTCTGCAAAGAGCGAACCCAAAGCCTCTGCATCTTCAAAGCTCTGGCTAGCCCCTTGGCCTTGAGTTGGCAGCATGGCGTGCGCCGCATCTCCGATCAGAATGGTACGCCCCAATACCCAGTTTTCTAAGGGATCTATATCCCGAAGCTGCCAAAGGGCAATGTCCGGGGCATGTTGAAAAAGGGTGCGAACCCAGAGAGGGAAGTCGGCGAAACTAGCGAGCAGCTTTTCGCGTGAACCGGGAGCGGTCCAGCTGTCTTTGGTGGCGCACTCGTGGAGCTCCTCATCGGGTAACAGGGCGACGATGCCTATGACCTCGTGATCACGGCCAGGACCGAGTACGACGCGACGGTCGTGGCCCATAATCATAGTTGTTGCGGCGCGACGGGGATCAAACAGTTCGCGGTCAACCGGCAACTCAGCTGGTAGGCCGGCAGTATCGACAAGAATGCGGTAGGCAGCTAGACCAGTAGGGATAGCGGGCACTTTATGACCGACGACACGCTCTCGGATTGCGCTCCGAATGCCATCGGCTGCAACAATGAGATCAGCTTGCAGCATCTCCTGGGACTGCAGTGTGACGGTCCCGGCGATAGGATTGCAGTCAACCACCGCTGCTGCAGTGCGAATCTGCACTGGTGGACCCAATCGAGCCGGGTCTACGGCAGCAGCGCGAAGGCATTCGTGCAGATCTTGACGGTGATATACGACGCGCTCGGCTCCATATATCGCGCCACTGGTAGACACACGTTGTACCAACTGGCCGTCGATGTCCATTACACGGAATTCCGTGTCGGTGACAGGTTTAGCCCGTACCAGCAGCGGATCAAGGCCCCAGGACGAGGCAATCTTAGAGGCGTTTGGCTGGAGAGAAATCAATGCCCCGACTTCGCCCAGCATGCGCGACTTCTCTAGGACGACGATCTCACGACCCGGCTTCCGGAGAGCAATTGCACTGGCCATCCCAGCAATGCCACCGCCGACTATGATGATCTTGAATGGATTGAGTGTCATGATGGCCGACACTAAAAGTCCGAGAGAGCTTGCGAGAGTGAGAGGATGGACGCACTGAGAATGCCGACCGCGAAAGTTGCAGGAGAGTAAGTGGAGAAATATCTACATCGCGGGAAAGGTCCATCCTGTGCTTGGAATTCCAAGTCGCGCTTCAAGCCTCGCAGGAAGACCACATCCCGGCGCCATCCAACAGTGGCTCAGGCTTTGTTTCTTTCGGGGTGGACTGTTAAGAGGCCAAGCAGGCAAGGACTCGGGTATTGTGGGTGTGGAGTATACGGGACCCGATTACCCGATACCTTGTTCGGCAAATGCGGGGGTTCCCTTTTGGGAATACATAAAGACAATCGAAGAGAAATGATAAGAAATCACCTATGGCTCTGTCCCTCACTCCACCCATTGAAGTTCACTTCGTCCTCTCATCTATTTGCTGGAAAAGACATCATCAAAGAACATCAACCTCGTCCCTCCTAAAATTCATCATGTCTGCAACTCAAACCGAGACAGCGGCCGCTTCCGCTCTTCCTGCCCAGGTGTTGGAGCAATGGCAAATTGACCTTGAACGAGACGGATTTGCAGTTGTCAGGAATGCCGTACCCCCGAAGGACGCCCAGGCCTGCGCTGATGCGATGTACTCGTGGCTGGAGGACTTGTGAGACTCAACTGCAACCCTATCATCTATGCTGGCAGTCCACTAATACTCACACTACAGCCAACTTGGCTTCGATCGTAACGACCTCTCAACTGTGCATAAGGATAAGCTGCCGGTAATCAACGAAAAGGGCATGGTCATTGATTACTCCTGTACCCATGAGGCTTTTGCTTGGAGGATCCGCACGCAGCCCGGAGTCATCTCCGCCTTTGAGAAGGTCTATGGTGATAAAGAGCTCATTGTCTCATTTGATGCTGTCAACTTCCAGTTCCCTAACCGCACCGATTTACCGCCCAACAAGCCCTGGCCCCACCAGGATCAAAATCCTGAACGTCCTGGATTCCGTTTGATGCAAGGCCTGGTCAATATCCTTCCCAACGGCCCTGACGACGGAGGCCTGATCGTGTGTAAGGGCGCCCATCTCCTCAGCGAGCAGTTTCACCGAGAGATGGCTTGGGAGGAACGTATTCCCGCATGGAATCCAGAGTGGTACGGATTCACTGAAAAGGGCATGCAGTGGTTAGCGGATCATGACTGCGAATGGGTGAAGGTATGTGCTGGCCCAGGCGATCTTATTCTCTGGGATAGTCGCACTCCGCATTATAACATCTCCCCTACGGGTCCTACACCGCGGTTCTGTATCTACACTTGCTACCAGCCAGTGAAGGATGTGGCTAAGGAGGATCTACTCAGAAAGAAAGCGGCATTTGAGTGTAAGACCCCCTCTCTCCCTTTCATCTTCAAATAATTTTCACCATACCTAAATACCATCACTACCTAAGAAGTCTCTAACACATTGATCTTTGATAGCATGGCTTGGAACCACTCACTGGCCTAACGCTCAACATGTCGGTAAAAACAAGGCTATGCGGGATGGCAAAGAATGTCCGCATAACCGATCCGAGCCTGTGGTGAAGCCTGTGCTTGATCCGGAGGACTTCAAGCTGACGGGCATCCCCTACATTTGAGCTGATGTAGAGGTGTTACGAGGAGAAGAAAAGAAGCGGCAAGTTTGATGAATAGATATGGTTGACGGACACTTGACTTCGTGAACGAAGCGTCTTCTCATTCTTTCCAACGCCAGACACTCCCTTCAATGCTACAGCCGCTCTTGAACTTGCACATTATTCCAGAAATAGTCATTTATTGCACTCAGAAATTTTGGCGTTTTCATCCCTTGGTTTATTCTACCCTAGAACGAAGAGATCTGATATTGTAGATAATCTTCTGTAGCTTCCCACTTCAATTTTCAGTCACATCTTTCCCCTAAATATCTCCACTTCCAAGGACTAGCTGCGTTACGCAGTGAGTGACTCACCCTACCAGCGGCAGCCCAGCAACTTATACAAGTTGCACCACGCGATCTGAACATAAGGTCTGGAAGAGAGTCAATGCTTCCTGGTCCTGTTGAAGGTTCGAAAGCTTAGTAGTATAGTCAAAGAACGGGTGTGTAATACAGAGTAAATAGATTAATTAATCTAGCGTTATTCCTGGTCGTCGGCTATGAAAGACTAGGCATAGAACATTTGCAGCTTAAGTTGTACTGTAGACAGCCCCTCACGTGCATTGGGGGACAGGGAAACTCGTACCCAGTTGACAAACCCAGAACAACACTGATCGCCGATCCACAGAGGATGCCAACACGCTTACACGGTTGGTAACTAGAGGCATCGGCCTGCGCACTGCAGATGTTCTTTGCACCTCCTACTGTTTCCCAGTTGCTTTCCCAGTTGCAAACGAAGGGGTAATTGCACTCACTAGATCAGGAGAGTCTCATCCCAGCCGCCCGAGCAAGATTCCAAGAACTGGAGCAAGAAAACCCATTGTGGATAGTGGATGTGTACATGACCGCAGCAGGTCCGTTGACCACCGCCTATCCAACGGAGTGTGCATGCTGACAGAACGAAAGGTCAAGCGGAAGATCTCAACGAGGAGCTCGTTCGCACGCTTTGAGAAAATTCCCACAAAGAACGATTTCCCATGTTGTGAAAAAAAGGCTCAAGCCTGGTGAGGTTGGTTTTGATGGCTATCAACCTGACCTAGTGACAATCTCGCAAAGTGATGAAAATGAACTACGTACAGTACTTTGGAAATGGTTCGCCAGTACACGAGTATTCCTGTGCCAAAGCTTGTACATGAAGGGGACGGGTAAGTAGCGGCTTAAGAACGATTAGAATTGTAACTAATTAGAATAGATTCAATGTTTTTGAGAGAATCCCAGGCATTACGATTTTTGAAGGTCCGGTTTGGGATAATATCTCACCTCGTCAACAAGAAGGGATCAGACTCCAAGTGCAAAACTATATCAAGGAGCTTGCAAATGTTCCTAATAACACCGGTGGTGTTCGATCGTTAAGTGACTCAGGGGAGATTATCCACAACCAGCTTCCTCACTATGGACCCTTTGAGTCCACGAAGGACTTTCTCCGTTCATACGAACACGAAGATGCACCTCTCATCCATGGAATCGACCCTTCTAGTCTACCAGTCCTGTCACATATGGATTGGGATCTCTCTAATATTGTACTGCATCCGAATATGGATGCAGTTGCGGGGGTGATTGATTGGGAAAGAGCAGCATTCTTTCCGGAAGGCGGGAGAAGTATCCATCTCATGTGCCATCAGTGGCGTGAATGGGAGACCCTGTTTGACGGTATTGCATTCCCAGTAGATAATTGATAATTGCATACCAATTGAAAGCGCACATCTGTGTAAAATCTGTAGATAGTCCAGGCGTAGTCATTTCTTCCACCCAGATAGAAAGGAGACTCGAGTCTATTTATGGTGTCATGAGCATTTCTGCTAAATGTTCACAAAAGCTCATATATTGATAGCAATTTAATTTAAAAACAGATACTACGGGAAAGACTCGGACTCCCACGTTTATCGGGACGTGGCAAAGGAAAGAAATGCACTAAAAGACTGGCAAAATAGAAGCACCCCCTATACTTCTCCGTGCATGTACCGGAGGAATGAGGCAGCATGTTGAATCTGTCTCAGAATGGCCATGTCGCAAAAAAATATCACAGATCCATTCGTCCTTATCGATCAGTACGCTCGCGATGCCCTCCTCGTCGTTGAGCCCTCGGTTGCGCTCTGCGCTTCCCTTCAGGAGACATTGATCTTCCTAACTTGAGCATTTGGATCTCTCTTTCAAGTTTCTTGATGAGAGCTTTATCAGACTTTTCCAGTTGTGCGGGTTTTTGACGAGTAATTGCCTCACTGCGGTTTCTTCTGCGATGACTGCTGTGAGCCTGCGAGGAGGAATCGCTTTCGGTGTCACTACTATCGCTGGTCTCATATCGCGACTGGTGTCTGGATTTCTTTGTTGGTTTTGAGGATCGCGTGGGCTTACTATGGTGTCTTCGATTGCGAGCCCTTCTGGAGTTCACCGTGCTATCGCTCTCCGTGTCAGGGTCTCTATCATCGTAGGCATTATCGTCGTACGCTTCCAGCCCATACTTCTTGCGGTAGGCGATCTCGTGCTCGTTCGCTTTCTGATATATCACTCGATCGCCATCCAAGGCCGAGCCAGTTGTGATACGATGAATGAATGCCCGGCCTTCCAGCGAAGCAACACCATCTTTCCACGTTACTAGAGCTCGAGTATGCGGATAAATTGCGCCCTTAGCAGGCCGAAGAAGATCAATAGGATCAAAGCCCTCTTCGTCATCATCTTCAATCTTCCAGCCGATGCCAATGATATCCTCCACATCGTCTCGTGTGTATGCCCAGCGCTCCTCGGGAAGTCCATCTTTAGTTTCTGAGACTTTAGCAGTTCCCCGAGTTTGTGTTGTAAGAACGCGTTGAGTCTGCTTTTTGTCGTAAATCTCGTGCGAGCCGGCTCGAATACGATAAATTGGGGTTTTGCGTCCGTAGCGCACAAACGTTTGAGAGCCAGTGCCTTTAGGCCACCAGAATAGAACTTCTGCCGATCTCAATTGGCGTTGCTGTTTTATAGTTCTTGCCTCTAAGGCATCGAGCCCAGACTTCGCATTCATTTGAGTGTTATAGTCGGAGGCGTCGCTCAATTCTCCATCAGATCTTTTCTGCGAAGTCGAAGAAGACTGACCATTCGCGATTGTAGAAGCCGAGCTGGTGTCTTCAACCGGAGTTGGATTTGGAGCTCCAACCCATTCCTGTGCCCAATCCTGGCTGATATTCCAGGCCTGAGGAAGGAAGTGTCTTTCGTTGAAGATCTTCAGAAGTTTGTGGGTATTGTTGAAAGCGTTCCAGAAATCCTGAACTGATTTATTCTCCACGGCAATGCTTGCTTTCTGTTGCCAAGCCTCGCATAAGCCATTATAACCCAACTCTGGTATGGTGCCGATATCAATATCATTCACATTATTCTGCTCATTAGCACCTCGAATCTTCTGGTTGAGCTGCTGGAAAAACTGCTGACATTCTTCGTAGCGAGGGCGTTCGGACGTAAAAAATTCCTCAACCATCGTTGTTGACTGGATCGATGTCTCTTTCTGAATGATATCTTTCACCCATCCACTGAGTGGATCTATCTGATGTTCTTCCGGGGCACCTTGATCAGAGGCATTATCTAAATCCGAATCTTCGTCATCGTTAGACTCGTGGTCACCTGCATTTGAAGCGAAATCGCCCTCTCGAGTCGGGCTTCTATCGAACCTCGCCTTCCGGACAGTTTCTTTACTCTTTTCGTTTTTCTTTGTTTCGGGTTCTGGCTCCTTGTCTTTGCTCGCCTCCGCATCTTGGGATCCCGATCGAGTTGTGTTAATCAAAGAAGTGGTCTGGCTGCTATCTGCTTCATTTGTGTTGTTCGATTTGGCTTTGTCGGTATCGGAATCATCGGACCTTTCATGATCGGAAACAGGTGTCTGTATGTCGCGGGCACTTTTCTGAGCATCCGCACGTTTATTTCCTTTCTTTTTTGCCATTGTGGAAAATATAGTTGCGGGTATTCTGAATCTAGAAAATAGAACAGTCCAGCTGTCCTTCTTGTGTTTCCTTTCAAGTGTTTGTGTACTCCATTAGGCGTTGGGGCAGCATTGCTTATAAGATATCAAAATGAGTTGGTCGCTATGAGATGAAAACGGTGTCGCAGATCAAGAACGTTTTCGCAGGACAGAAATGATGTCACAGATCAGGAATGGTGTCGCAGGTCCAAAAGGGCGTCGCAGGCCAAAAATGATGTCGCGGATCGAAAATGGTGTCGCAGGTCCAAAATGGTGTCGCAGGACAGAAATGATGGTCACAGATCAGGAATGGTGTCGCAGGCCAAAAATGATGACGCGGATCAAAAATGGTGTCGCAGGTCCAAAAGGGTGTCGCAGTCAGTTGCTGGTGAGAATAGGGTTGCAAGCATCTTGGCCCAAGACCACGAGATACACCCGTAAAGCCTCAAGTGGGCGTAGCTCCTGGTGAGCCTATCTTACTCGGCAAAGAAGACAATATAGTGAGATTTTATGTAATCAACTAAATAACAAGCTATACAGTATATGTACTAGAATCTTAAATGGCTCTACATCATTAATTTAGTTGAAGAAGAATACGTATCATTTCAAGCTAATTCCGATAAGGCTGACATACAGTATCTTCGCTAGAATCCCCTTGCAGGAACAATGTCATCTGTCCTAGAACGTTCGAGCAGTGTAAACAGCGGGCCTGATACCATTCACAAAGGGCCATCCAGTTTAGGATGTCTTGCTGATGAAAATGGATTGTCATCTGTGCCTCCTGGATTATCGAGTTCTGGGATTTTATCTCATCTTCGGCTTCTATCGTAGCCTGCTCGCTGAAATTTGCTTTGTTTTCAGCCAATTTGAGTTTCTCGGCGAGATCTAAGTTTTCGGTTTGTAGTTGAGCAAGGAGATCCAGGTCTGCCTTTCTTTTCACTTCCTAGACTACTTTTAGTAGGTGCGACTTCCAAACGCGACATGGGAAATTTTACTTTCTCTGGGTGAATGGCGAAAAACTTTTGCCCTACTTCTCTCTGAAGAAGCATGTAAGCTCCGACTGAGTGTTTGCTCAGATGCTTCTGGAACAGGGATTCAAGACAAGGGTCTTTTATCTTCCACCTGTAAAGCATATCCTCCTCTGGCTTAAGCCGCACCTCAGAAGGTTGCACTTTCACACCAAGAGTCTCCCCTATATATAGGTTAATTGATAGATATTTATATATGGACAGAGACGACCATCGTACAGATATGCTGAGATAGACGTTCTCTGCAGGATGTCCTCCAAGAGGCCCGCTTTTGGTTTCCGAAGGGGGGTGATTGCTCATCCATGGTGGTCGTACAAAACGCCTTTGAAGGCTTGAAGGGGAAGGACAGGGGGATTGGTTTATATACTTAAAAAGAGACTTTTAACTTATCTCAAGGCCATGACAAGCTTAGTAATTTTAATTACAGTAATTTTTACAGTACAGAGGCCTAGCCCTATAAATATCTCTACGAAATACAGCACAAAGGTAGCTGGTATGTGCCCGAGACTGCAACACAGCCTGCAACGGCCATTCAGGAAGAGCGGTAAGTATTCAAGAGATAAAAAGAGAGAAATGTATTCAAAGAGCTCGCACAATAACTAGGCTTTCAATCTTGCCGGTATTCCCAGTATCAGAAACAGTTTCCCAAAATTCCTTCACACAGTTTGAGTAGCGATTGTCTCGCCCAAACCTTTCATAAAATAGACTTATCCTATGGAATTGGACATTCTGTATTCTCATATCATGACCTTCCAAGAAGTCTATCATCTTGAAGCCCACAAGCCAGCAATCAGTGATTTCAAGTCTTTGGAGATTTGGTAGTGAGACAAAGGACAAGAAGCTCAACAATCCAGGGCTATCAACAAGCTTGAAAGATCCCACAGACATAAGGCCTTTTTCGGCAATTTGATTGAATTTTGTGTGCTGGTTGGGCAGCATTGAATGCATACCTTCCACTTCCACAGATCGGATAGCCAGCCCCTTCACCTGGGCTGCCGCCATACCTCTGAAAGTCGCTTCGAGATGATAGCTCAGCGATTCTTCATATGAAATAAACAACCGTTTCGAAAACCATAGTAATTGGTCTTCGTCGGCTCCAGTAAAAGACAGTTTGATGTTCTTTAAGCCCAAGAAACGTGGAAGAGTATCAGTCATTACTCGGACATCTGCTCTATCTTCCATGATTGCCCACTGGTCTTGGGCCAGAGTTTTGTAGTAGCGATATATCGCTCTATAAGAAAATATTTTCCCTCTAAGGCTCGTATAAAATTCTGCATTGTCCCTTGCATATTCTTGCGATGTATATATGCAAGACGTGAAATATTCCCAGTGTTGAATCACTGCGGAAGTTAGCCAAAACACCCGTTAGGCGCACTCATGTCACATACACGGATCTAGTAACTCTGAAGCGTCGTAATGAAGAGTTTTCACATATGTTGCTAGTGAAGATTTTGATAAATCCTCTAGCATATTAAGACTATCTCTTGTGAACTTGATTTTGACCGCCTTGAAGATGCCATGCTCACTAGCCGCTCTGCACCTTCTGTTCACCAAAGAAAAGGTTCTGAGCGCGGAACGTTCCAGATTGGCAGTGATAAGCCTCAAAATTTCAAGTGGAAGGTTTGCCAGTCTCGCCATTTGCTGATATTTTTTTGCTTTCGCTGCTCTGGTGACTTAAACTACGAGAGCTTTGACTTCGCTATATGCGCTGTTAATCTTTATACATCTCACTGCCGCTACTCTTTTATGGTCGCAGGCCCGTGCGCACAGGGTGGGTGGAGCTGCGACCCTGTCTCAGATACCTCTATACCCACCAGCGTTTTTCCACTTAAGGCAACTGAGATAAAGCATAGATTTCTAAGTTATTATCAATTGTCTTTTACTGCCACCCAGTGACCACATTCTCCGTGATAGCGCTAAACAATCTACCCGACGCGAAGTAAGCTGTCTTCAGAAATGTATTGGTAATGTTGCTAATATCTCTATAGGATGAATGGAAAAGTTTTGTGGTCATGTATATCATGTATGAAGACTGAAGAATACAAATCTAAATTGGCTTCGCTCCTTACGACCCAGGTTCTTCGTTCGCTGTCCTATGGTCTCATCTTCTTCCAGCAAAACGAAAAATCAACATCTACACGCTGTGTCGCCTTTGTTTGGCCACTAAAGAACACTACTCTGTCGAGGAACAGTTGAATGCAATTACGAAAGTGAAAAACCAGATTATGTTTGACAGAAGGACTGCATGGGCTCAACAAGAATGGCATTTTGGAACTTTGACCTCAGAATCTGAGGAAATGAAGAAAGCTGTTAGGAGCAAGGAGAAACTCCTGCTGAATCTGTTTTGCTGTGTGTCCTTGCCTCTGGGAAATGTGACAAAGACGAAATGAAAATGAGGAACGCAGTCTGTGCTCGAGATACTGTACTGTACTGTAGCAACCCTCGCGGAATGCTGTGTATTAAGTGTTAATTTCAGGATCGTCTAAAACCAGAATGAGATTCAAACTAAGCGACGTAAATGCATACATTGGCCGCGTACAGTATGGATGGATGGATGATTTCATTTACGCTGACCCCTCGCTAAGCGATATGCAGCATACAGCAACTATAAATCAATGTACGTACATGTATCGTGTACCACTTCTTAAACGAACTTGGAGCCTCGTTGGGGCCTGCCGTGGCCTCGTGGCCGGTGTTTTAGATAGCTGCCCTCATGGCGCGCGACTTCGGAACCGTTGTGATGCTTCTGCAAAGTCCAAGACAGCCTCCACTGTCTTAGCCCGCGAAGCAGTACCTCGTGTATCTCTCACTTCTTCCCCATGTCCTCCCAGCAGGGTTGCTATGCTGTTGAACGCGCTGCCAACTTTCTCCCGGAGCTCTTGGCGTAGCTGTCTGAGCTCAGGGCAGTCCAGGAGGACGTGAGTCACACTTTCTCGCTGACCGCAGACGCACTTATCGTCGTCTCGAAAGCGAAACGTCTTGGCATATGTTGATAGCCAGCTGTGTCCCGTTCGCAACTGCGTTAGTAAGTACGCCCGGTTACGAGGCAGAGTCCCGTAGAGCCGCCTCGTATACTTGGCCGGTAGTGTCTTATCGATCTTTCGAAGGTGATAGCCGTTCCGAGACTCCTTCCACTCTTTTTCCCACTGAGCGTAGATGCCTTTCCTGACGTACGCCCTCTCACGAGATAGTAAAGGAGAAAATGGGTGGGTTTGGCCCGGTTTGGCAGCCTCTTTGGCCAACCGATCCGCTGCCTCGTTCCCAGGTTCGTTGGAGTGCCCGGGTACCCACTGTAGGCTGATCACAATGCCATGGGTCCTGGTATTCGTGGCTGCCCGGAGGATGGCATGGATGATCTGCTGTCCAGACTTGTTCCCAGGGTTACGTATCGCTTGCAGTGCCGACATACTATCACTGAGGATGGCTGCGAATTTCACTCGACTACCAGTTGACCTCCGACGCTGCAGTCCGATCTTGTTGATGACGTTGATTGCGTATAAGATTCCGATCAGTTCGGCGGCATGTACTGACCATCGGTCCGCAGGGCCGACCTGGATTTGTAGGTTTTCGGTTGTTTCCAATGAGTCGTTAAGCGTTGTGGCTGCGGCGCCGAGATGACCTTGGTGTCCCGAGGCGTCGGAGTAGACGATGACCTCCATCTTGGATCTTGCTACTTTCGCTCGTTCCATTGCGATCTCTCTGTCGGGTTCGATCTCGATCTTCGAGAAGGCTTCGGTTCGCCATGGGGGGAGTGGGGTTGGATCAATCATTTCTAGTTCGTGTAATCTCTCTATGGACATTGTTTTTAGGGCTTCCGCAAGTGGGAACCGGGCGGACGTCCCGATGTTGTTCCGTCTCCTCTGGGCGCGAAGTAGGGTGTTCCATATTGGGTGTTTTCCTGGCAGTGTATGGAGCTTGGTGATCGTGGTTTGGGCGCGGAGGCGCAGACGGAGGTGGGTTGGTAGTATATATGCTTCGACGTCCAGCGTGGACGTAGCCACGGTTCGAAATGCTGAGAGAATCCGGATGATCGCTGTTCGTTGTACCGTACGTAGGTGTCGTAGATGTGTTTTGTCTCGAAGCGGGTCGTGCCAGACTGTTGACGCGTACTCAACGACCGGTGCGACGCACGCCTCATACAGTTGACGCATCTGTTCTGGACGGAGCTGTCGCAGCCCCCCAAGTGCAATGCTGACCTTAGTGGCTCGCTTGACCACCTGCTGAACGTGTTCTTTCCACCGTAGCCCATGGTCGAAGATCACCCCTAGGAGTTTAGCGGTTGTTGATGGTGCGATAGTCTTACCATTCATAATGATCTGACCTTGGCACTGTTCGCTTTTCTTTCGAGTAATATGGATGAGCTCGGTTTTCTCCGCTGCGAAGCTAGACCCGGTCCTCCGGACCCATGCCTCAATTCGTGGTATATCCTCAGATTGGATTTTAGCTAGATTCTCCTCGGCGGACCAACCGACCCGCCAGCGGAAATAGTCATCGATGAAGGCTGATGCACCACCGTGGAAATCGACTGGTTGATCAACGAGGTCACAGTTGAAAAATGCAAAAAGGATCGGCGATAAGGGGGAGCCTTGCGCCAGCCCAGCGTGATGAAGTGGTGTCACCTCAGAGCTATAATCATCGAAGTTAATATTGGCTTGCCTCCCACACATGAAATTTGCAATCCATCTCCGAGCGACAGCGGGGATTCCCTTGGCTTGAAGACGGGCATCTAGGCTTGTCTGGTTTACCCCGTTGAAGGCGCCCTTTAGGTCGAAGGCCACCAGGGTGACAACTCTTTGCCCGTACCAGGCTCGGTCAATTGCGTTTGCTAATATTAGCAGGGCCTGCTCAGTAGTACGTCCTGGGCGCCCCCCAAACTGAGTATCTGGGAGGAGTCCGTGGTATTCCGCGAGATGGGATAGCCGTCTGGCTATTACCGCCTCTAAAAGTTTCCCGAGCGTGTTGAGTAATGAGATCGGGCGATAGGCCCCTGGGAGAGAGTAGTCTGGTTTCCCAGGCTTCCGTAGCACCACTATCCGGGCACTCCTCCACCTTTGTGGGTGGTATCCTAGCTCAATGCATGCGGCAAAGATCCTAGTGATAAGATTTCCAAGGTGCCTCCAGAGGCGTTTCCAGACCAGCATAGGGAGGCCATCTTCCCCTGGCGCTGTCGAGCCTTTTGCTGATTTCAGAGACCGGTAAACTTCCACCTCTGAGATTGGCGGCCATGGGAGTTCAGCTGGGGATTCGGCGGGAGGTTTCTCTTCGGCAGGCGCCATGGTAGGGAAGAATGAGTTCATAAAGGCCCGAGCCTTCTCCTGGTTGTCAGTCACCTCTCGGTCGCCGATTTTGAGGGCGGGTACACCATCCCAGGAGTCTCGTGGCTTCATGTATGTTGCCGCTTTCCAAAGTTTCCCTTCGCCTGCCTCGTCGAGGAACTGTTTCCAATGCGATGTCTTGGCTTTCTCAATTGTCCGTGTCCACGTCCGTCGCTTTAGGTACATGTCTTTGAACAGCGCCATAGCAGAAGGGTCGTTCTGTCCCATTGTTGCGCAGCTCCGTTGCCATTTGCGTCGTGCATGGTTCACCTCTTTTTGTTGAGATTTTAAGTCGGCAGTGAACCATCGCTTTGAGTATGGGGACAACCGTATGTCCGGGGTATCGCGGTCGACTGCTCTTGCAGTTTCCTCTATAAGTTTGTCTACAGTGGTGTCTACTGCCTCGATTGTATTCGGGGTCTCCCAGGGTCTCATGCGTTTCCATACTTCCCCTCCGATCTTTTCCCAGTCGGCTCGATCGTAGGCCTTTCTGGCCTTGGTGGTGGGTTTGCGCTTTGCTCGGAGACTCCATTCCGAGTATGTCGCTCGGTGGTCTGAGCCATAGTTGTCGTGGTAGAGGTGGCATTTGATAAGTAGCTCAGGTCTGTCGGTCACAGTCTGGTCGAGGGTGGAATGTCTCCCCGGGTGGCTCAGTGACCAGAAGGTTGATGTACCCCGGGGTAGACAACCTTGAAGACCGTTGTTTTGGAAGAAGTCGATCAGCTCGCCGGCGTCTTCGATGAACCGCGTTTGAATATGGTTACTCCCCCACGCTGGGTGGTGACGGTTGAAGTCTCCGGAGAGAATAAGACACGCGCTCCTGTTGTCATCTTGGAGGGTATTCTGTATTGTATCTTGGATGGCCGATAGTGCCGTTGCTGCTGATGCTTCCTCGGGAGTATGCATCGGCACGGGTGGGATGTAGATTGAGAAGATTAGGACCTGGGTATCGGCGGTCCAAACCTTGACGGCCGTTAAGTCTGGGTGGTTGCATGGCCCAAAAGACATAAAGTAGCTTCGACAGGTCTACTTGCATAGACCACTACCCCAGTTTTTCACCCGAAAATTGAGGCTTCTGGACTTTTGAGGTTCACCAGGCCTCTCACCCTGGGTGTCTCTTAGTTTGCTCCTTAAGCATACATCACAGGCAGGCCAACTAGGACGACACCGCTTCAACCGACCTAGGTCAGTCTCAGGCCCCCAGTGCGAGTGAGGTAGTTGACTCCCGTCTCTTTGTACACCGACACGCGCATCCGTCCTCTCAGGCTATACAGACAGTCTCTTGGCAGGGTTCACCCCTGCCACAGTGGCTGCCACTGTACACCACGCCCCGCGAGAGCTTGCGCTCTCGTTTCGCGTTACCTAGGGAGGTCTCCCTCCACAAGGCTGACCGTGTCTCGCAGAGAACCTTCGTATACACTCCAGCCGGCAGTGTATGTCGGTCGCCCCCTACTAACCAAGCTTGGTCCCCAGTGACTGGACAGGGCCGATAATTTACCCGTGGCACAGCCTTAACGAGGTTCATCAGTTGCCATCAGCCAACCACCAATATCTTCCAGATTGCCCGTGTGTCTCCCAAGAGGGTTGCCCGTGTCTCGGCGGTGCCCGTGTCTCGAAGGACAGCCGCACCAGAGCTTGCCCGTGGCTTCGCCTTAACGAGGTCACCAGTAAACGACGTCTCCGAGCCTTAACGAGTTCGAGTCTTAACGAGGCCTCTGGGCCTTGAACGAGGTCTGTCCGATGTTAGCT